>BQKZ01007238.1:0-11509 GCA_036244855.1 Temnopleurus reevesii | reverse complement strand
CCCTTTCACTGTTTTGTTCAATCAGCTGAACTTGCACAGAAAGAGTGCATCCTCGGCTTGGAATTCTCTGGTCGCCTTGGCAACGGGAGACGGGTGATGGGTCTGGTGCAAAGCGACGGTCTAGCCACTTCTGTCGCCGCAGAAAACCATCTTCTCTTTGACATCCCTGAGACGTGGTCTCTTGAAGACGCGGCAACCGTCCCAGTGGTATACTGCACAGCCTACTATGCACTGGTTGTCAGAGGGCGACTGAGGAAGGGGGAGACTGTCCTGATTCACTCTGGCTCAGGCGGTGTTGGGCAAGCTGCCATTGGTATCGCCCTTAGCTATGGATGTCGAGTCTTCACCACATGCGGTATGTTTGGATGTTGGATTTTTTTTACACTGAGATTTTGAATGATTACAAAATCATTGCCGGTCCAGGATTATATAAAGACATGAGAGGGCTTATATTTACCAAGAGCTTGATAGAAAAGATTCTGGACAGAAGGTTAATCCAAATTTAGGGCCAGAGTGAATATCAAGATTACGGATACATAAAGTAGTAATAGCTACATGTAAAGGCTGGTCAGGTTGTAGCTCCATACATATAATTTTCCCTCTCCGTTTAGAATGACACATTCCTGGCAGTAATGCAGAAGTTTATATTCAAATGTCTTTGGTTTGTCTAGACTTGGGTTTGAACCCACAACCTCTCAGTCTCTTTGCGAGCATGCTAATCACTAGGCCATGCATACCCAGTTTTAAATTTCTGTGCATGTCATAACATCAATCATTCATGCACTGATAATGTGTATCTTTTTATATCATAATTTCAGGCACGAAGGAAAAGAGAGATTTCCTGAAGCAAAGATTCCCACAACTCACCGAAGACAGCTTTGCAAACTCTCGTGATCTGACCTTTGAACCTCACATCATGAAGGCAACAAATGGCAGAGGTAATGAAAAAAAAAATCTCTCTTTGGTAGGCTTTATGTTCAACACTGTCATAAAAAAGTTAATGTGAATGCAACTGAGAGAAAAGATTTATAAAATCTCTGACAATTAGATGGTCACCAGTTGGAATATCACTTGTATAACCTTCACATCTATCAGCAAGAAATTAATTTGCATTACTAGTTGCAACCCATGTGTACCGTATTGTGGTACCGGAGACATTATTCTTGCCTAAGTTGCAAAAGCAAGCATTATAAACTGTTGAGTGATAGGATTTTCCATGAATGAAAGATATATTCTTGTATTCTTTATAAAGGTGAAGAATTAATTAAATCTGAATCATTGCAGCTTCATAATCATGTATTATTTCTTCATTACAGGTGTTGACATGGTCCTAAATTCCCTCGCCGCGGAGAAGCTAGAAGCCAGCCTGAGACTTCTCGCAATGCACGGACGATTCCTGGAAATCGGGAAATATGATCTCTCCCAGAATACAGGCCTGGGTATGGCTCTTTTCCTGAAGAACACTTCCTTCCATGGAGTCCATCTTGATCGGCTGATGGATATCGGCAATCCTGACTGGCTGACTGTCGCTCGGCTCATGAAAGATGGAATCGAATCGGGAGTAGTGCGCCCTCTCAATGCTACCACATTCCAGCGTGATGACGTTGAGACCGCTTTCCGTTTCATGGCTCAGGGCAAGCATATTGGAAAGGTCCTCATTCAGGTAAGACTTTCTGAATATCTGTACTGTTCAAAGTTTCAAGATCTGTTATCCTCAAATTGGCAATAGCTATTCATATTTCCTCATGCAAAAAAAGTAAAAAGTAATCACTCATAAGGATACATGCATGAGCTACCCTGCAAAAGCCATAAGCCATTTAAACCTTATCCTGGGAGGTGTTTCAGCAAGTTACGAATGACTAATAGAAAGACTGCTTCTTGTGCTGAATGATCAAGAATGTTATGAACCTTCCGCTCGATAACATACACCAGTCTTTCTTCACGTCATTCTTGTCATTAAGACAAATAAGTGAGCCACTTCCCTGGAAGAATGTTTAGAACCAGGAGTATGATCATGCAGTCCATGTTACATGTCACACTTTAACAACATTATATTTGTTAAAGCTAAGAAGAAGCAGGATAAGATAATAGCGTCCACCTGGCAGAAGTTATCTGCTGTCCCAAAGAACAACTGTCATCCACTAAAAGCATATATACTCGTAGGCAATTGGGAGGGTTCGACTAGTTTGTTGTTCAGAACCAGCAATCTGACTATTCTGTGTGGTGTGTCATCACTCTTTGATACCTTCATTATATTTTTTGATGTAGGTCAGAACAGAGGAGCAGGAGAAGACAATCGCACCTCAACCGCAGAAGTTCTCTGCCGTCACAAAGAATAACTGCCATCCACTCAGAGTGTACATAATCACAGGCGGTCTCGGAGGCTTTGGCTTGGAACTTGCCCAGTGGCTTGTTGACAGAGGTGAGAAGATCAGTAATGTTTCATTCAAATTTGCAATTACACCTTGAGCGAATTCCATGAAGCATTTGTTCTTTTTTTGACATCCGATGATTTGAATGCAAAAATCTAATCTTATACAACCATCTTACCAGATGTTTGAACATCATCCATAAATTGGAGTAAGAACAATTTACTCAGACCTCGCATCAGTTGCTTATTAAAGCGGTTGCACACCTCTATAAAGGGGGACATAGTAAACAAGCTCTGGGCATCTTATTGGTCATGCTCCTTATCCTAAATGGATTTTGATTTAATAATGTCTTCGCAGGAGCCAAAAACCTTGGCTTGACATCTCAATTTGGCATAAGAACCGGTTACCAAGCCCACCGCGTCAGCTGCTGAAGCAGGCATTTCTATTAAAGAGGGACGTTTGTTACAAGCTCTTGGCTTCTTATCGGTCATGCTTGTTATCCTGAATGGGTTTTGATTTATTTCCATTATTTTATGTCATTGCAGGTGCCAAAAACCTTGTCTTGACCTCCCGATCCGGCGTAAGAACCGGCTACCAAGCCCACCGCATCAGCTGCTGGCAGGAGCAAGGCATCAGGGTGAACATCTCCAAGAGGGACATCAGTAGACCAGAGGAAGCAGAGCTACTCATTCAGGAAAGCCAAGAGATGGGGGCTATTGGAGGCATCTTCAACTTAGCGATGGTGAGATGAAGAATTTATCTTTCAGTTCAGTGAAAATGTATGCTTCTGGTAGCTGTAAGCTTGTGACACCCATAAAATTTATTCCTTGAAACGCCAAGTGCGCTAATGAAGTGGCTGCCGGGCCAAAGCCAGGGTAATAATGCTGCAATTGTAGAGCGCTTAGAGAATTCTTCATAAAGAGTTGATAGGCGCTATATAAAAGCCGTTCATTATTATATTATTATTATAAAATTTGTATTCAAATACGAAACAAAAGAAAACTTGGGACGAGGAGTGGGTCATGGTTCTGTAAAATTTGAAACTCTGCTACTCTCCTCATGCCACCATAGTTAACAAGGAGGTCAAAAAATGCGGAGTAACATATGAAGGTAGTGAAACATGACATTTTTCGCCCAATGTGATGAAAAGTCACTTTCAGTTAATCTTTGGCTCCTCACTCCCTTCCAAGTCTTATTTTCTCAATAAATTGTGTGAATTGTGCTAAAAAATTGATGGAAAAAAATCTGACTGACTAACGCTACTATCAGAGAATAGCATTTGCGGGTATCCAAACAATTTTTTTTTAATTTAGCATTACTGGGATAGTAGTATCATAACTTTTGGTCATTTTCCATCAACTTGAAAGGTCTTGCGAGATGGCCTTTTTGAGAACCAAACTCTAGAAGCCTTCCAACAATGCTGCAGCCCCAAAGTAGAAGGCACCCTGAACCTAGACCAAACCATCATTTCTGATAATTGTTGATTTGT
The DNA here is from genome assembly GCA_036244855.1 of Temnopleurus reevesii. Classification (NCBI taxonomy): domain Eukaryota; kingdom Metazoa; phylum Echinodermata; class Echinoidea; order Temnopleuroida; family Temnopleuridae; genus Temnopleurus; species Temnopleurus reevesii. The sequence goes on along the minus strand of BQKZ01007238.1, from coordinate 7,648 downwards.
ATGAATACTTTTTGTGATTATAGAAAGTATTAGTGGAAAGTAGAATCGTAACTCTGGATCATTTTTCATCAACTTCAAAGGTCTTGCGAGATGGTCTGTTTGAGAACCAAACTCCAGAAGCCTTCCAACAGTGCTGCAGCCCCAAGGTTAAAGGCACTCTGAACCTAGACCAGGTCACTAGACGTCTTTGTGGTCAAGATTTGGAGTGGTTTGTCATGTTTTCATCGGTCAGCTGCGGCCGTGGCAACGCTGGACAGACCAACTACGGCTTTGCTAACTCCTCCATGGAGAGGGTGTGTGAGAAGAGAAGGGAGGATGGACTGCCAGGTATGGGAAATTCATATTTTCCTTTTAAAAATTGTATGACTTTTTTTCTTAAAATTCAGTTTGGGCAGTGTTATATATTCTTTGTATAATGAACAACTACTTTGCATGAAGCCATTGTCTCGTAACACTGAAGAAATATCTCTTAACCTCAGAGCTGCCAACCAGTAGCATTTTACAGTGAAAATAGAACACTCACGGGACGAAATAGAATTAAAAATTCCTTGAGGTACAGCTTTGGAGGTGTGAGGTTTGGAGCTCTGTAACCTGTATCACAGTGATGTGGTTGTACAGTATTTTTTATCTTGACACGATCATTGTAACTATGCCAAATATATGATTTAGTAAATGTGAGAAAGGACATCCTTAGAAGATGGCTGTGATCTCGTAGAAATGTATCACATTACCGTTGTAAATACAAATTACTTTCTTTCGAATAATAGTTTCTTAGTAGACTTTTTAGAAAAATAAAATGCTGACATAATTACTTTTTCGATGTTTTTACAGGCTTAGCCATCCAGTGGGGAGTCATTGGCGACGTTGGTGTTGTCGTAGACACCATGGGTGGCAACGATACTGTAATCAGCGGATGCGTTGCCCAACGGATGCCTTCCTGCCTCGCAACCCTTGACTGTTTCCTATCACAATCCAGCCCAGTCGTCTCCACTGCTGTACTTGCAGAGCGGGTGGATGCCTCAAGCAATCAGGGTTCAAAGGTCAGCCTTGTAGACTCTGTGGCACACATCCTAGGATTGAATGACCCGGGGAGTGTCAGCCAGGACGCCACACTGTCCGATCTGGGTCTGGATTCGCTGATGGGTGTCGAGGTGAAGCAGACGTTGGAAAGGGACTATAGTATCCAGATGGGTATGAAGGAGCTGAGGCAGCTGACAATGCGCAAGCTGGCGGAACTGGACTCCGGCAGCGAGGCATCAACACCTCAGACTGATGCAGCGGATATAGCACCTGCTGCAGCAACAGACGCCGATGAGCAGAAGCAGTTTGCCAAGGTCTTCAGTAACTCCCCATCCATGCTTTCTGCAGCCTCAAAGACCACCATCGTCAAGATGAACGATATCTCTGATGCAGATCTCTCTCCGGTGTTTCTCCTTCACCCCATTGAGGGCTCACTCTCAATTTACAACGAGTTCGTCAAGCAGATGCCGCTACCCTGCTATGGTGTGCAGTATACTCCAGCTGTACTCAACAAGTCCATCCCAGAGATGGCAGCCTACTACGTTGACAGGATCAAGGAGTTCCAGAGCCATGGTCCTTATCGCTTCATCGGCCTGTCCTACGGTGCCTGCTTAGCTCTAGAGATGGCCTTTTTGCTGGAAGCTTCCGGTGAAGACGTCAATCCTCTGATCTCACTTGATGGGGCACCCGCCTACCTCTCCTGCCACACAGAGTTCTTCCACAAGAAGTTCGCAGAGGAGAAGACCAAAGATGGAAAGGAACTAGGAAAGGATGCTGGCAAAGATGTCGGCAGTCTGCTGACTTTTGCCATGCAGCACACTCAAGCCAAATGGAAAGAGGTAATGCTTGATTCATCTTTATCCACTTTTTTTGTAGTCACACCCTTAGAATGGGCATATTTTTGATAAAGAAGAAGTATTGTGAAAGGGAAGACCAAGCTCGAGTGAAGTACAGCTTCTTTCCATAATTTGAATTTTAAAAAGTGAATGTGCATTTTGTTAGGAATCATCTAAACACTTGAAAAAAAACTATACATGCCATGATACATGTTTATACACATGGCCGAATTTCCTTTTCCCTATTTCTGTTTCTTAATTCTTAAAACAGTTGTCACGTAACACAAATCTCATCAGATTATGCACCATGCAAATCTCCTTCCAGATTGGGAAGGCTTGAAAAATCAGTCATTAAAAAGTAAATATTAAATCATTTCACACTGGAAAGCATGGCTATATATAACTCCATTTTTATTCTTTGCATGTCCATCTTTACCAGCTCAAAGCACAACTCATTGACCTGAAGAACTACAACACTCAGTTTGAGTTTGTCACATCCAAGATCATGGAGGCCCAACCCGATCTGAGCAGGGAAGACATTGTCTACTCCATGGAGGGATTCGTCCAGCGAACCAAGGCATGTCTCGGCTACAGGCCGGAGGGCAAGCACAGGGGAGACATTGTCTTTGTGAAGGCCTCACATGGATCTGAGATCATGTCTGTGTATGGATTGAGTGAGGATTATGGGCTAGCCAAGGTGAGTTATCTGCATCGTATGATTAATTTTCTAGTTTTCTTATCAAATTGCATTTTAACCATGTAAGGGATTTTATTGAGTCAGAACTAAACAAAAATTTAATGCTGGATAATGTGTTATCCAATTGCATTCGAACCATACAACTGAATAGATTGAATGGGGAAAAAATAACAAGAAACATAATATGATAATGATGTGAATAAAGAAGAGAAAGAACATAAGAGGAAAGTGAAAACCAATAGTTACCTGCTAGGATATAGTGAAAAGGAAAGCATTAGAATTGGTTTGGATAGGGAGCGAAAAGAAGAGGAAGGGAGATATAATGGTGCGAAAGAAAGGAGGCAAATCTTCAAAAATGGAGAATATAGACTTAACTAAATGATTATAAAAGAAGATCATTACACAAAAATATTCATTGTGTTACAAAATTATCTTTTAGCTACCTTATCCTTAAGGGAAAACTTAAGACTTATTTATTTAAGGGTACCATTTTTACCCTTGACTTTCATTTCCCTGTATATATATATATATATTACTTCAATTTATTTGCTGCAAGTGCCTCGAGCATATAATATCAATAGAGAGTGCGCTGTGTAAGATCCATGTGTTATTGTTACTATCTCTTCCAAAATAGACCTTGATCTCAATGTCTAATGAGAATGTCATCCTTTCTCCCATTTCCATCCATGCAGTACTGTACCGGTAAACTGTACACCAGTGTAGCTGAAGGGGAACATGGCACCATTCTCCAGGGACTAGGCCTTGCTACTATTGTACCTACAGTGAAGAAAGCCCTGAATATCACAGTGTAGGCATTCTTATGCCATTCCGCCATTTGGTATTACTGTAATTACAGTGGAAACTCGGAATAAAGAGATCTGATATAGCAAAATATCTGATACCAAGAAACAAACTTGGTCCCAGCTCTTAATAACTTATTGTTTTTAACTCTGCTATAAAGAGATTACTGCTATAACAGGGTAATTTTGATGGTCTCAAGCACCTCGTTATACTGAGTTTCCACTGTATACAAATTCATTATTAGGACATGGTGATAGACATTCCATCGTACCTATGGCTAACAGTTTCAAAACCATTGGACATATTTTGTTGTTTGGTTCAGCAATTTTTCATTTTGGGCCAAAAAAAATGTCAGATACATGAACATAAAGAGAGTAAAACTTCTCTGAGTGTTATGATTGTGATGTAATATACTAAAATAGAACAAAGAACTTTAAGGTAACTAATTCGAGGAAGTAAAAATTATGTAATTTTTTGGATACATGAACAGAAAGAGAATTTAATTTCTCTTTATGTTATGATTGTGATGTAATATACTTGAAATAGATAAAAGAATTTAGCATAACTACATTTAGGAAGAGAAAGTTATATAATTTTTTTAATGATTACTGGCCTAAAAGGTTTAAACATGTGTTCACTTTACATAAGTTACAAACATGATAGCATGTATCTTTTACGGTGATAAGTTTTATGTTTTAGATATATCAAATATATTTGTGTTCTATGTAATTCTTTGTTAGATAAAAATATATTTCTATGTTTTTTTTTTTAGGTTCAGGTATTTTGACAAATAATTGAAATAATTCCCTTAATACATCTCATTCCAACTTCATATCTTTTTATACTATTATCATTAGAAAAGTAACCAAATCCATTTTTGTAAAAAAAAATCAATATGGAAGTTATTGAAAGGTATGGCTATTTATTTATGCAAATGGATAAATATATTGATTCCCTTTTGTCCATGAAACAGGGTAATTCTATGTTTTGCTTGGCTGAGCTGGAAATCTTTAGCATTTTGCGAAATGTGTGACAACTTTCACGAGTCATAATTCTGCGTTTGACTTTGTTATCAATGTATATTGTGTTTGAAATATTCCTTTATTGTAATTGTGATAATAAGTTTGACTTGATTCCTAATCACTTCCAAATATTGGGATATCTTGATATGAAATGTATCTGAAATCCAGGTTGCAATATCCAAATGTAGATATATACTGTGACTATTCAAATATATATTTAAGATATTAATATCAAATATTAATATTTGTAGACTTAAGTAAATATCAAAAGTATAGAAACATTTCACTAATATATTACTTTGAAAGTTCATATATATGTTTTTTTTTAATGAAAACTTTTTCCCTTATGGGGTATTTACCTTTTTAGTTCATTAAAATCTTGATTCTCTTTGAAATATATTTAAAGCAATATTTCAAGACAAATATTGATTTAAATCGGGTACTGGGATAAGTGTTTATTTAACTGAAATGAGGATGTAATATTCCATATATCTACTACTTAAAGCCAGACATTAAAAAGAAGGTTTGTTTAAAAGTACTGAAATTGAAGACACCTGTAATCAATTCTTCCTATAGCGCTGTGTCCCAAAGAACTGACTAAAAACCGGGATATTAAGCCCCAGGCTTTGGACATTGCTAAATATCATTGATCTCTGAATTTAAGTAATAAATCAGTTAGGTATAATATTTTGTTTTATAAAAGATTTAGTATTGTTTAGTATGATAGAATAGATGGGAAAGCGTTTATCTTAGTTACATTGTTCTTTTTTTGTATTTGCTTTGGAATGAAAATATGCATTTAGCTGACATGAATGTTTTCTGGCAAACATTTAATTTTAGAAGAATTTGACACAAAACATCTCAAGCTGTATTATATTGTAAATAGTTACATTTAGTTTTATGGATTATTTAATCAGTATTCATATTTAAATGTAATTGGTCACAATGAAGAAATATACTTAGTTAATTTGCCTGTATAATATCTATTTTTTCCTTTTTCAAAGTATCTCTTCTTATAGTAAAATTTGTTTCTTTAAACATGGTTACAAGGAGGGAATACCTTAACTATTTTATATAGTGTAGTATACATGATCACAATGCCATTAATATATTTAATGTAGTAAATTAATACAGATATCTTATGGAGGATCATTTGAGTTGAGCGTGTACAAATGTTCTTCAATGAACAACATTCCACAATTTGGAAAATAATTATGAACGTATGAAATGGTGAATTGTATTGTAACATTTTGTAAAGCTGTGTTTGTAATTGTCTTGTATATAAATATGAATTCTGTCTCTCATTAACTCTAATATTTATATTTTTCTAGTATAACAATAGGCTGGTTTACTTATATATTCAAATTTATGTGCGTTTAACGTAGTTACGTGGTACTCCATAGACCGGTTGAGGACTTTAAGACTTCAATACCTGGAATCCAGTTTGCATACACTACTTGTTGCTATGTCGGGCAAGCCTCGGGTAAGCTTTTGGGTTGTCAAGAACAACCTTTGTGTTAGAGGTATGCATCAAATTTGCATCTATTAGTAAACCCGCCTATTAGTCAACTAAATCTGTATAATAAAATATTTTTTGTTTTCTTTATGAAAAAAAATGATTCTGTATCTGTTCAATAAATTTATGTTCTTTTGAATGAAAATTGATTTTTCCTATGCAAAGGGAGCTTTCCACTACATGTGACATTCAGCCTAAACAATTTATACTTCTATATATTTCTTATAGTTTCATACAAATAAATAAAGTCAATCCTGGAATTTGCAGTGCAAAACATCTCTTAACTTTTCCTAGGTTTTGATAGATTTTGGTAGGATGCATCCAATCGTTGTTTCACAAATAATGTTTGTCCAAACTTCCTGCGTGTGTGTCATACTGGTATCCATTTTATCCTGATTTCATAATAATATGGGAAAATAAATTTACTTCTGAATATTTGAATATGATACAATTATTGTAAGGTGTCATGTAAGAGAAAGACTGTAGGATATACATGGAACACTTGACAAAAAGTTAATTGATTTACAGAAATTGTGCCAATATGGGTTAATCGAATGCACATCTCAATCAATAGGTATTATATTTATTTCCTGTAGTTTACATTAGTTCAATCCTTATTTGATTACAAAATGAAAAATGTACTTTAAAACTTGAAGGAGCTGTTATATTAGTCACAAGATGTATTGGAGTATTTTCATTTAAGATTTGTTATGAATAGAAAAATAATATGTAGTGTTTGAAAGTAATCATTTTTAAATCTTATGCATGATATTGAGAAGGGTAAAATCCATTCCACTTGCCATTTGCTCTTAGTTATGCAAAAGCGTCCAATGATATATCATGTTTATGTTACGATTCAATGTGCTAGTTTCATGTATTAATTTTGAAGTTCAACATTTTTTGGTCATGCTAACATTTTTCATCATATGAAAAAGCACATGTATATATATTTTTGCGGCGGATAATGTATTTGTATGTTGGATCGTGTGAACACATACATGCTTGCAAAGCAAAATAGTGTGTGAAATATTTTACCTTGCTTCATTTCTTAACATTTTTTTTCTAAATGAAATTCTTACATTTTCCATAAAATGGATGGCACTGTGGAACAGTATCTGTTATTTTTTGCAGTATAGTGAAAAAGTTGTGATAATCCTCCCCATTCATATTTAGCCAGCAAATATTTGTTAAAAGCATTCAGTTATGATGATTTAGAATTGATTGTCTTGATGATGTTATGAAATTCTCAAATCTGAATCTGAATTATATGATTTTTGTGTTTCTTTATCAGTATTCATGTAGATGTTTGATGGAAAATCAAGAAATAAAGGTCACAAAATTGGCATTATAATAGCAATATTTTAATGACTTCAGCTTACATTTTTTTTTAAATCGTATTAGGTATGAAATATTAGTATTTTAAATTTACAGAATCAACATTTGGCAAGGTTTAGAAAGCAATGTGTGTATCTTTGCACTGTAATTGTGTTGAATTCAGACGCATAAACACGGGGTTCATGATGATGATGGTAATGATGATAGTGGTGATGATGGTGATGTTGATTGGTGATGATAATGATGATGATTATGATGGTGGTGGTGATAATAATATTGGTGGTGTTGATGATAATGATAATGATGGTGGTGGTGATTATAATGATGATGGTGATGGTGACGATAACCCGGATGATGGTGGTAATGTTGATGACGATGTTGTTGATGATGATGATAATGATGATGATGATGATGATGATGA
>BQKZ01007237.1:2610-14155 GCA_036244855.1 Temnopleurus reevesii | reverse complement strand
ATGTATTGGTAATCATTTTACAGTCCAACACTATAAAGAGCACTGGTATAACAAAATCTTTTTATAACAAGGTGATTCTTAGGCTCCAAGTCTGTGTATTCTAGTGTATTTTAGCCCTGATATAGCAATTTTTAATATAAAGGTATTTTTTCTGATCCCAAGGGCCTCATTATAATAAGGTTCACCTGTACAACTTTGTGATTTAAGCTTTGATTGGAGACAAACGTAGCTTCAGTTAAATTATTAATTTAGTATCCATAAATTTGGCATTGTTCAGCTTTCTTTCCTCAAAACATAACTTTGCAAAGAGAAAGTCTTGGTAAAAACATATACAAAAATCATGTAAAAAACAATAAATTGACTTACACAGTCCAGCGTTGTTATAAAGAGCACTGATATAATGAGCTCTCCTTTTCACAAAATTAATGCTTATGCCCTTTTTCTTTACTGTTTACTGTATTTTTACCCTCATATAACATGGTTACAATATATAGAGGTCATTTAGCTGGTCCCAAGGATCTCTTTATAACAAGGTTCAACTGTACTTGCTCTTGCCAACAGGAGCACTATATAATGACATCGTAACATGTTGAAAACTCTGAACAATGTGATCGACTAAATATTTCCAACCAAGAAAAAGTGCAAAGTTTGCAGCAAAATTAAAAGAAGTTCAAATACATGAAGTCTTATAGGTTTCTTATTTCATCAAGATTATAGAAAGAACAAAAATGTACAAATATTTTCACAAAAATACAAAAACAGTAACAATTGCCACAACCACTCATAAATGATAAAATATTTTCTTCTTATAAATTTGATTAGGTAGATTAATTTTGATTTTATACATTCAGATAATTATTGATTTTTCATAAAGGTGTACAGGCTCAATTAATGACATAATCAATATTCATAAACTAATGCTAATTATCAGCACAAAAACAAAATCAACATGCAATGCAGTGATTTTTGTTTCTGTTTCAGAAAAAGGGTATCCAATTCTAGTAAAAGCAGCACAAGATTGAACAGAATGGCACAACATTTACACTGAACGTTCAAGGCTTCAATTTTCCAAAAATAATATTGCTAAAGATCGTAAAAAAGAAATAAATTGTCATTTGCTTTACACAGACACAATGTTACATGTAATTTCCCATTTGTTGTCTAAACAATTTAGTGTTGATTCAAATGTCTTTCTGTCAAAATATTCTTATTTCAAGAACCTCAAATTTACCAATTTTCATGGATGAATATAACATAGAACTTACAAAGACAATAAACTCATTGGTTTTTAAATCTGAAAAAGACGTGGAGTCACAAATTATAACCACACAATTCTGTTACACACATTTTTAAAAGATGTACCAAAATCAAATATTTCATAATTGTATCAATACTTTTCCCAAAGTTTCACAAGTCCATGTAATTTGTATGTCCATCATCATAACACCAGCCTTTTTAGTACAGTATATTTATACAATAATTGCTAGTGCCCAGACTATAACACATTATTTACATTTTTCTCTCTGAAAATACCAAGTTTTCAGCTTTTCTCCAAAACCTGTAACTATTTATCCTTGTACTACCTAAAATGAGGTTAAAATAATGCCTTTAACAAAAGTGTCTATAAAGTGTCATAATCAAATATTACAGATAATTTTTTTCCATGCCATTAAAAAAATTGTTTTTAGAATATTGCAGCAATCAAGTTTTTACAAATTAAATCTTACATTTTCTATATCGCAACTCTGCTGTATTTTCACAATAAATTACAGCATCTATATTACAACACAAACATCAAAGACAATTAACACAATTTGATAACTGTCATTGAAAATAACAATAAAGAAAAGGTAGAAAATGTCAATTATAGAACTATAATGTATAGAATAGTTTGTCAAATTAGCTCTTGAACACATGAAACAGGATTTTCAAAATATAGAACAGACAGCATAGAAAACTCATTCAATAAATTTCATATACAAGAAGTAAAATAGAAATATATGCAAATTATTGTTTAAAATATGAAAGAAAGATAACTTTACGGATATACAGCCCCATTCAAATGAACTTCTTGTGTTCTTTATCATCTTTCAAATATTTTGGTGAGCAGAAATGATAACAGTTCACCAGAAACAAAAATAAAAAGTAAGCATTTTCCACACACTCACACAAATAGAAGAGTAATATATCTAACCATAATGTGGAACCTCATTATATTGAATACTAATAAACAAATTGACCAGAGTTATTTCATAGAGTAGAATTGTTTATATCCAATACATGGCTTTCATTTTTCTAAAATGATACTCAAGAAATTAAATGCAAGTTCTTAATATGCAATCCCGATAAGACAAGAGTGGAGTTGCATTTATTTTTCAGACTTTTCATATGAGAGTGTCCTGATAAAACAAGATTTCTCCGTTTCCAAAGACCTCATTATAAAGAGGTTTCACTGTGCTAATACCTTACCTCCCAATTCAACAATGCTGAGACTCCAACCTCAAACACCTACTACATGAGAGATTATCCCGTCTCTTAGCAAATGAGAAATTCCTGTTACGTTTGTGAGTAGCCCTTGTACTGTACTGTATAAGTCAATATTTTAGCATAAAGACATTTCTGGCATTTCAAACCACTTTGACCATTTAGCTTGTTGCTATTTTCATGTTTTTTACCGTATTTGTGCAGTGCATCATACAGAGTGGAAATTTTCATGAGTCCAAAAACAATGAGATTTGTGAAAATAAAACCACCACGAAAGTTTCGGCTCATACATTCGCAAGGGATTTGGAATGAATTTTTGTGGCTGGAGGCTCATCTAGGAGGATAAAAGCTCTTGGTCGCTCTTTTGGGCTTACGGTTGAACATATGAAAAAATATTGGTAAGGTGACATTCATTAATTGAAATTCACTTTGGTAAGAACAGTGGTTGAACTCGGTTGTGTTTCGTAGAGCTGTTCGTTTGATCTTTACAAATGACTAATGACGCTTTCTCAAGTGCGATGCAATGCCAGGAGTTAACATTGCGTGCAGGAGAGGCTAACCAGTTGTTCATACATCTACAAACAGCTTTATGAAACACAACTCTGGATAAAATGGACATCACAAGTAACGTGGGAGAAAATTAAACTCAAGGAAACCGCAGAGTGAGAGATTTCGTAAAAATTGACAAAAGTGGAAAATCTTTAGCCAGAATCGAGAGAGTTGGAGTCCCTGACAATGTAGTTACGACATGGGAAAACAAAAATCCACTTGCTTCTTCTCATTTTCTGTAAGAATTTCAAATAAAGATTACATCCAGGCACAAAATGTGGCATAGTGCCATCGGATACATATATATTTCAATGAATATGTTTGTTATTGCAGAGGTATATTACTCCCGACGTAGCAGAACTATATATATTTAATACAACAAACCTAAAGTAGCCAACGCATGGAAATTGCAGATGTGGAAATTTCAAACATCCGTTACCTTAGATGTTTAAGATTAAATTCTACATAAGATCTGTTGAATTCATTGTTAAAGAATAATAAAAACAATAATAATAAATCATCCAGGAGAGATACATTGAGTGAATATTTTTTCACTTTCTTTTTAAGTTTTGGCTACCTTCAGTTTGTTTTGTTAAATGACAATTTGAAAAAGGCACAAGACATGCAAGATGGAAATCTTGATATGGAAATTGAGAAACTAGGAAAATACAAAGGAATGTATAACATTTGGAAAATAAGAGAATCTGAAATTGTCAAAAATGGTAGAAAATGGAAGAGTTGATAACTTGAAAGATTGAATGCAATAGAGGCACATGAATATCATAATCAATAGTATAGAGTACAATCATTATTTTCTTCTTCTCGAAGGAAAGTTTCAAGAGAATCAAGATTGTTGAGTGACGGAATGTATATCAAACAAGGAATATATACAAAGTCATATCATATTCATAAGCAACATGAGAATAGAATATTAATTTGTTACACCTAGTAGTCGAGCTGCTGATTCTGCAGAATCAAGCATTTGGTCGAGAACAGACGAGTCTTGGATCCCGAGGAGATTCGAGATGATGTCGTTCTTCTCTTCGCCTTGACCACTGGTGAAGACATCGGAGGGATTGGCGACATCCTGTGCGACCAGTGAGTCCTCGTCTTCCAGGAAACTGGACACATACAGCCCCTGCTGTGGAGTAGCTTTCCTAGAGGTACTAGCACTTGCGGAACATGCAGAGTTGCGCTGGCTTTCTTGCGTAGATGTTGGCGATGCTGGGTTTAAAAGTGGGATTCCTCCTCCATAGTTCATGTCATCATCTGTACCATAGCCATTCACCTGTCCGTTCTGTAGTTCGAGGTCAGAGTTCAGCCAGTTCTCGACCGCCATAAGTTTGTCGTTGCTACCTTGGAGATCTTGTACGGCACCGGTCCTCAAGGCTTCATCCAGCTTGGGAGATTTAGTCATCTTCATGAGCTGGGCCATGCTGGGTCGCTTTCGGCTGTTCTGGCCAACACGGAACGGGACGGGAGTGCCATTCCTGCTACCCTTAATGGATTCCCCAAGGGCACTCACGCTGTCTCCGAGATTGAGCGAAGTGTGGGAGATATTATCAAGCTCCGGAGTGGCACGGAGCAGACCTTCTGCAGTGAAATGTCCAGTGTCGCCATTAATGACATTATTCTTGATGCTTCCAGCGCCATCTGCTTTCAATGACCAGCTCGCCATCTCTTCTTTAGTTTTCTTATGCAACTTCATCATATGGCGATGGCAGTTGAACTTAGTGGTGAACGTAGCCTTGCAGTCTGTGCAGTGGAATGGATGTTCAACTTCATGGATTTTCTCGTGCTTCTCTAGGGTTGCAGCAGTCTTGAAGCGCTTGCAGCATTGGGTACATTCAAAACGAGCCCTGGGCTTCTTTCCTCTTGAGCGAGGCTTTGCAACGGAAGGGTTCAAACCATCAGTAAGAGGTTGTGGGATGGCCTCATCTACAACTTCACCAGAATGCACAGTTCCATCGATTCCTTCATCATCTAGGACTTCTCCATTAGCATCTGCAAATCCATCTCTTAAATCTTCTTCACCAAAAGCTTGGGATGATTCTTCCACCAATCCTTGAGAGACCCCTTCACCAACTGACTCGACAGCTCCATCCTCTATTAATGGCTCATTCTTTATTTTGAGAACCTCGTCTTCTCTTGTAGAATCTATCCCTCCGACCATTGTAGGTTGCCCAACCACTTGAACAATCTTAGCAAATCCCTTTCCATCAAACATCTTCACTTTCAGAGGAGCATGTTTGGTCCTCTTCTGCGGCTTGGAATGTGGTGCAGACAGATCTGTTGGAATGTCTTCAGATTTTGCCGTGTCCTCATCAGTGCTTTTGTTGTCAGTAGTGTTGTCAGCATTGTTGTCAGCGTTGTTGTCAGCGTTGTTGTCAGCATTGTTGTCAGTATTGTTGTCTGTGTTGCTGTTCACTGTCAAGCATAAAGGTCCCTCAGCTTCCAAAGCCAGTTTGGCATCCAGTTGTTTATTCATGATTTCGACAGACATGGAAGCTACCTTCTTGGCCTCTGGGTAGATACCAGCAAAGTCTATCTGTGGATGGTTCTGCTCATAGTGACCTTGCAACTGTGTTCTTGTGGTGCACTTGAAACCTTTGCATTCTGGACACATGAAAGGCTGATCCTGTCCACCTGGCACCGACCCTCCCAAACTACCAGGCCTTGCACCGCCATGCCGCCGTACTATGTGTCTCTCGCAGTTGGATTTGGTAGAGAAGTTGGCACCGCACTGAGGACACTGGTAGGGCTTCAGGCCTGTGTGGGTGAGGATGTGTCTGCGAAGAGAGCTAATCCATGGGAAGCGACGACCACAGTATGGACAGCACTGTTTGCTCTCGAACTTTGTACCTCTCCTCTCTTTCTTGTCATCCTTACCATCCCCTTCAAGCCCATCGGTCAGTTTGTCATCTTCGACGATCTGCAGAGCACCGCCTAGTTCATCATCAGGCATCAATTGGTCCATATCTGGCTCTTCAGTCTTAATGGACATGCTTAGATCCATGGTATCAGATGCAATATCTTGGTTAACAGCTTCACCGTTTGGAAAGTCGACTCTCATTTCTGGAGGGGCAGCACTGATGTTGTTCAAAATTTCCTGGCTGTCTTCATCCTGGCGGTCATCATCCGTTTCACGGAAAATTTCCGGGACTGTTAGAGGAGACCGGGATTCTGGTGGGGACAAAAATAGCTTGAACTGGTTGGAGTCTGTCGCTGCCAACATCTTGCTGACGCTTGCGAGCTCCCCGCTGGAGTCAGACCCGACACTGTTGTGAGGAGATGGACCGACCTTGATCTGCTGTGATGCTCCTACGGGGGTGTTGGGTGAGATGAGAGGGATGGCAGTGAGAACATTCTTTGGGGGTCTCGAAGTGAAACGCAGACCTGATGAAGACTTGGCCATGAGCTTAAACTGCATGGGTGTCGTGCTATTTGGAATGAAGGACTGCTGGGACTGGGTTAGATCTGAGTTGCTGTGACGGCGAACAATATGGACTTCTAGGCTTGCTTTCATGGTGAAAGCTGCATAACAGAGATGGCAACGGAAAGGTCTCTCAATCGTGTGACTTCTGATGTGAGTCTTGAGACATCTACCGCGGTTGAACGTCGCAGGGCAGTGTGGACACATCAAGGCATCGCTAGCCTCATTGTAGAACTTATGATAGACTTCTTTGAAGCGATGCATGCCAAGCGATTTGGGGGGCTTTATTGCAGTGAAGCCCAACGGAAGACCTGATTTAGGCATTGAAAGATCTATCGGGCTATCTTCTGTAAATATGGAGGTTCTCCTCTGGCCAGCCTTGGCAATGTTATTTGCAGGGCTTTTCTTGATGCTAAAGTCAATTGGCTCCATCTGCTCTCCTTGCTTGTCCAAGACAGGGGTAATGCTTCTTGACTCGCTCTTCACAAACGTTGGAACCTTGATGATGGGAGCGTTTTTCTCACCTTCATGCTGGAACACTGTGATGTAAGACTCCACATCATCTGTATTCACTTCCTCATGCCGTCTCAAGATGTGACGAGCGCAGTTGCTGAGGCTGCTGAAGCCCACCTGACACTTGGTGCACGTAAACGGCTTCTGCGGCGTCTTCTCGTGAACACGCAGGTGGTTCTGGAGGTCTCGGAAGAACTTAAAATCCCTGTCACAGATCTTGCACACGGTGCAGGGAGAGCTGTACTTGCTCTCGTTGTCATGCTTGGGGCTGGGGTTGTGGACGATGACGCTTTCCGCCTCCTCTTTGGTGTTCTTGTTGTGTCTCTTCCGCACGTGGCGCTCACAGTTTGCTTTGGTCGTAAATGCAAAGTCGCAGACCTTGCACGAATATGGTCTTTCTCCACTGTGAGTCCTCATGTGTCTAACTAATGTACTCTTGTCTGCACTGGCATAATCACACAGCATACACTTATAAGGCATGAGTCCCATATGGCTGCGTGTATGCACCTTGAGAGTGCTGGAGAAAGGAAAGACTTTCTTGCAGTACTTGCAGGTATGCACACCTCTCTTCTTGTTGGCATTTGATAAATCACATGGCTCTTCTTCAATTTCCTCGAGTGATGCAGCAAACTCCTCTTCTGCTTCACTTGTCAGAGCATTTCCAGCAGGTACATCAGGAACATCCGCTGTCGAATTGTTCTGGTTGGCAAACTCACGAGGGGTATGCATTTCCATGGCAACATCGCCGGATTTAGGTTCGGCTGCATTCTCAATACGGCACTCCGCACCTTCAGCAATATCTAGTTCGGATTTAATTAGTGGGATGCTTTCAGCTGTGACTCCCTTGGCTGGGGAGTGCTTCATGTGTGTTGGTTTAGCCTGAGCTACATGAAGCTGTGCACCTATGGGGTTGGAGAAGTGTTTCATGGCTAAGAGAGGTGACCCCTGGAGGTGCTGTTGAAGAAGAGAGCTCTTTGCTCTCTCCGGAGACGCAAGAGAAGGTCTGCTAAGCATACTGTTTAGAATCGGTGCAGGACGGCTGTTCTCTGCACGCACAATGTCTTTAGGTTTCAGCGGCGATTTAAGTGGCGATTGGAGAGGTGATGTCATTGGCGATTTAAGGGGTGACGTTAGAGATGACTTAAGGGGTGACGTTTGGTTTAGCTTCTGAGGTGATGAAGGAGGGGATATTGGTTTCAAGTTCAGAGCAGCCAGGAACTCGTCCCGTGACACTTCCTCCTCGGAAGGTTCAATCTTATTAAAGTTACTTTTAAGATCCATTGCTGCAACTCCCAACATGGAATGTGATTTTTCTTCATGCAATTTCAAGGCACTTTGACAGGGAAAGGACTTGTGACACTCTTTGCACGCATATAAATAATCCATATCTGTTGTTTTTGGCGAGTTCTTCTCACACCACACCTGGGCAATCAGAGCAAACTTTGGCGAGGAGAATTCGGTGAAGCCCAGTTCGGTCATACTCGAAAATTCCTTCTCCCCGGTTGTTATCGGAGATGGAGTTTTGTTCCGTCGATGAGCCATGTGGACATGCATGCGTAGACCCTTCTGGTTGCGGAATGTCGCGTTACAAATCATGCATTCTAATATTTTGTTTGGGTGCTGTTCTATATGCGTTTGGAGTCCATATCTACACAAAAATGTCTTTCCACAAATAGGGCACAAAAGTTCTTCCTCAGCATTCTTCTCATCTGCATTTTCACTTTCCTTTACCTCCAATGGTGGCTTCGGTGGCGGTGGTACAGCCGTTTCTCCTGTTGACAAGTCCATAGGTTCATCTGATATCGCTTCATCAGAGCTAACGACTTTCATACTCAAGTTCAGCGCACTTTTATGTTCAACCACCAGCTTCTTCTCTCCTTGCGGCACTTTCTTTTTATCCAGCTTAGGGGAGACAACCTCACATTCTCCTTCCACCACACGTTTGGAAGGCACACGCTTGCGAGGTTTGGCGTAGTCGTGCTTCACGATGTAGTCTGGCGGTGGCAGCTCGCCTCCCTTCTCGTGGGTGCGAAGGTGACGGTGCATGTTGCCATTGGTTGTGAAGGACATGGCGCAGAGAGGACAGGTGAAGGGCCGCTCTCCAGAATGGATCAGCATGTGGCGGTCCAAGGAACTCGTTGAACTCAGCTTCTTGTTGCAGATGGTGCAGGAATGTGAGCTGGCTGCGTTGTGGGTTCGGACGTGGAGGGTGAGCTCATGCGCTGTGGGGAAGTCGATGTTACACACAGCACACGTCAGTGACTCGGGACACTCAAATGGACGTCTCCTCTTCATAGAGTTCTGAAAAGAAATAAAAATACAAATACAAATTTATTAATCATTATCGATAATACCTTAGATATATATAAATATATTATAATTATTTCTGAAGAAATGAAGAGACAATGAATCATTTGTAATTCCTGATGTAAATTGTTCTAATCATTCACAAATGATCTTATAAGAAAATTTCAAAGAGAATAAATTTAGAGAGAACAAAAGAAGAAATCATATCAAGTTAATCCTCCTTAATCACAAAACAATATCTTACACAATTAGCAGGACAAAGGCCATTCATTTTCAACATTACTTGAAATAGAATCTTTCAATAAAAACACAAGCAAAAACAAACAAATTGAGAAAGAGGAATATAATTTGTCATCTGCATATATTTAACGAGATATAATTTGGTCATGAGCCAAAAGTCATCCCTTTTTGTACAGTCATTAGCCCTACATATTCAGAATATGTACATGCACCAAATAAATGACTAAAGCCAGGGTAGCGATCATGTTTTGGGTTTTACAGCTTTGACAGAACGACAATTTGAAGGGGGTAAAGGGCTGATATTCAAAACTCGGTATCATATAACACCACATGGTTAGTGTATGTGGTGTGGATATTTCTTGATGCCAATTATGCGTCATGATTTTTTTCCTGTATGTTTGTATACATATCCTGTCGCATCAACATTGCCACTTTTATACTAAGTATAAGTATGCACGAGCTGCCGGCCTGATAATTAGTATTGATTATTCATCAACTTAGCTCTTTGAAACTTGCATCAAGTTCTTGTTTCTTTAAAAACATGGCCTAAATGCCAACAAACACTTTTCGCTCTTTTCAGAATGATTCAGACTGCATCAGTTCATCTAGACAACCACGTTGCTCTACGAGAGGGGGGAAATAGGGGTACTGAGCAAACCTCAAGGACTTTGCGAGATTAGAGCTAAATCTTACTCCCCAATGCCTGATTCGTAAACCCCCACTGTTACCATGGCAACAAAAGGACTATGTGCACTACTTTGTATCCAGGCTGGCACGGGGAGGGAGTAAAACGATGACTGCAGAGGCAGGGAGAGAGAGAGTCGGCTGAAGATGAATATTACATTACGAACACACCCAGGATTTGTTAACATACCCAGGATGTGGGTCAATTTCTCTCATTCTGCTTGTATAAGGCAAAACAAAATAATTGTTTGGTTGTTCTCAAATGACTGAATGCCTGAAAAAATGATATTTTGGGGAGGTTTACTTGTCACACAAATTAAAATAATCAAACTAAAATCACATATAAACATGTGAATTGCAAGCTGAAGAGACATTGTCTGATGTTCTTTGGCTTTCGCTTCTTGTATCTTTTTAAAGTTTTTTCTAAATCAAATGTGTACCCGAAATGATAATAATTTTTAAAAAGATGTTTGCAACAGACCAACAACTTTTCACAAAAATTGCATTTGAGGGCAACCAAAGAATTGTTTTAACCTAAGTTTGGGGATAGTTCGAAAAGTTAATTCTCTGACAGAAGATAACAGAATATCTGAAATTGGAGAACAGGGAGGCCTATCACTGATACTGTTTTGGGGGTATCGCCTAGTCAAATTAGTGTTTATGTTCATCTTCACCATGTTTTGATTGGTTGTAATAGATGCCATTTATCCCAAGCCCAACTTTTATTATCAATTCACCTCAAAACTTGATGCGGCTATTTAAGGGTTAAATCCATTTGAATCAAATATTATTACTATTTATAAGCAAAAAGTATAAAAGTTTAGGTTCTGATGACATATCTTTTTAACCCATGAATTGAGAGACAAAAAGTCGATACAGAGTACCACAATAAAATTTCCCTAAATTACTGAACATATTCAGAATATTTTTTACCCAATTCCCCAATTTCAAAGAGTATTTCTTAACTACTTCAATAAGCTTCATTAGTCAAAGATAAGGACCGTTTCTGTGGAGCAATGTCAGTTCAAAGTTATATGTTTTGTGTTGTCCAAACTGAAATAAACATATCATGCCACAATGTCGATCTGACAGAGCTCTGCAAGAGTTATAACTTTTTACTGGGTGGACCAATTTTAATTAAATGAAATTAATTGAACTACTAAATAGATACTCATTAGGCGTACGAGCATGAAATGTACTAAATATGGCCAGTATTCTGGGGACATTTTTGTTCGCACACCACAAACTAAATAATGGTGCTAATTTTATTTCTGATATCACCCCAGGCAGAAGGCTTCAAATCACACAAAAAATGTGCCACTGAGAATGATAGTA
>BQKZ01007236.1:0-18711 GCA_036244855.1 Temnopleurus reevesii | reverse complement strand
GATTTAACTTCTTTTGGTTGAAATCAAAATTGGATTTAACACGTTTTGGTTGAAAGGGTGAATTTCACACCCATTTTTAATAAATTTCTGGAAATAATTACGAATCCAAAATAAGTGCTTTAGATGCACATGACAGCTCTCTATTAATATCACTAAAAAAGTAAAAATCTATGAAAACTGGATTTAACACGTTTTGGTTGCAAGCTCTTCATATATATATATATATATATATATGCGTGTGTGTGTGCGTGCGTGAGTGTGTTTTTATTTTGCTACTTTTGATCAACCACTTTCATATCTTCGTTAGATGTACACTAAAGCCTGCAACCCATATGTATTGAAAATAATGCAAATATATATGTTTCTGTGTGTGTGCATGAGTGTGTATGTGTTTGTTTTATTGCTTTGTTCGACAAATTGATTATATCTTTTCATAGTTATGCATTTTTAAAGAAACTCATGTTCAAATTGTGCGGTATATATGCGAGCTGCTAGTACTTACAAAAGTATATTTTATATTTGAAACCCAAGTTTAAGAAGCTGTTCCATGGAACAAAGTTCATGTTGTACTTTGGTGCAATGACTCATTTTTGCAGTTAAAACGCGAATTGAAAACGCTTTATTTTGAATAATATATCTATATTTTTACATATGGTGCTCATGTATGGCAACTTTTGATATTTTGATCTATTTATTCTCTCTCTTAGCCAATACTCTTTCATTATCTCGGTTCCTTCACATATGCATTGATCTATTCTTGAATTTGTTTTTACCTTATTTTGTATGATTTGGTCAAATTACATTAAATGTGGATCAATCAATGAAACATTGTTTGTTTGATGTTAATGGTGCAATATTTATGCAAGTATATTTTCACTTATTATTCCACAATGTACTATGCATAAAAACGCCACGAGTGTCAATTTATGACTCACATGGCGCGGTTTACACTTACACTACATCTTTTTTAGTAATTTACACGGTATTTCAAGTGCATTATTTCTTTTAATTATTTACAATTAATGGCAAGGACTTTGTGAATCAATAATCGCATCCATATGAAATAAGGGTGCAGCTTTGCTCCTTTTTCTCAAATGATTTGTTTAATTTGTTATATATTATTTTGATCTAGCTTCTGAAATATCATTCATAAAAAAAGAGGAAGCAAATTTATATCGATAAATATAACTTGAATAGATAATATATTTAATAATGTAATCATGCTTTCACATGGCCAGATTGGTTTGCCTTTTCAGTGAACATGTACTTTATTTTGAAAGCTCTTTGACGGTTTTAATAATTGCAATTTATACATGTAGAGCACACGTATCCACTCTGCGGAGTGCCCAATGTGTTTTGCACTATCATTACCCTGGCTTTAGCTTGTCATCACCGGCGCTTAAGCATTTCTAGGAATAGATATTCCTGCCAGGTATTCATTCACCTTACCTGGGTTGGGTGCAGTACTGTTGAAGGAAATTAACACCATACGACCCTCTGGTTGAAAGTCGGAACCACTACGTCGCCTCTATAAAGCCATACAAATCTAAAAGGCAATGTGCTGCAACTGTAGTAAGTTCATGATGAACACAAAATTTGATAGAAACCATGTAGTTTATTTTTTAATTATTCAGTTTTTCACTACCATAAGGACCCTTGCGTTGGCAATTTTGACTTTATGTTCTTTTCGTCACCGTCGACAACTTATGCATACAATTCATTTTGTACACAAAATCTTATTTCTTTTTCAGTACTATCTTTACATACTTTGCATCCATAAACAACTTTGCAGTCAACCAGGAAGATTCAAAATTTGTTTATTTCTCATTAAAGATTACATATGCATCTATTATAATGCAAAAAATGTGGATTTATTAATCGCTGTGCATGAAAATATGGATGTATTTTATACGATAAAACATATAATTAAAACTTTTCAAATCAAAGCTCCCTATGATAGGGATCACTGAAGATCTGAGATTCGATTTTCCTCCACAAGATCTTGATTATTTTTTTTTTCTTTCTTATTCTTTTTCTTATCATAAATCTATATCTTTTCACATAAATTTCCGCGAAAACTGCACATAATATTGGTTATTTTGTAATTGTCGAGTAAACCTAATGAATAAATAAGACAACATTATCAAAGGCACTTGTTAACAATTCTAAAACATCTCAATTTAGATGTGAATGTATATGGTATCCTCTTGGAACCATTGGAAGGAATCATATCTGAAATAATGACAGAATGAAATAAACAATTATGATCCAAAAAGAATAGAAATATATCACTGATTAAGAAGTACTTGATTTTGGCTAGTGAAAAAAGCAAGTCGTTGCGGAGGCTTGTAGTAAAGAGGTTAGCAACCATGACTTGTGTATATAATAATGAAATATCACAACAAAAATTATCCCAATACAATGTTTGATTTTTCAAAGTTACATGAATAAATACAAAGCTGAATACAAACGAACCATTGTAGCAAGCAATAATACAAAATGACAAATTGAACAGATCAAAAAGATTTAAAAAAATGAATAATTAAAACATGTCGTAAAAGAATTGATGGTGGACCCAAGGTTGGCAAATAGAAAGATCTCGACGTCAAGAGAGGGCCCGGGCCAGGGGCTCTCTGGTAATGATAATAATAATAGATGCAATTTGTATAGCGCATGTATCCACTCTGCTGAGTGCTCAAGGCGCTTGGCATTATTATTACCCTGGCTGTAGCCCGGCGTACACCAGCGCACATGGCATTTCAAGGAATAAATATTCATACCAGGTACCCATTCACCCCACCTGGGTTGAGTGCAGCACAATGTGGATGAATTTCTTGCTGAAGGAAATTAACGCCAGGGATGGGATTCGAACCTACGACCATCTGGATAAAAGGCGAAAGTCAGAACCACTACACCACGGTACCCATGAATCCGTCCCCGATTATTCACTATAATGACGCTGCTGGACAAAAATCATCGGTTTTCCGCAAAGGCGCTTCCTTCTCTTTCATACCAGTCTTAATCTCTTCTTCGGGTTCTTTAGCCCAGGGCTGTAGTTCAGC
The DNA here is from genome assembly GCA_036244855.1 of Temnopleurus reevesii. Classification (NCBI taxonomy): domain Eukaryota; kingdom Metazoa; phylum Echinodermata; class Echinoidea; order Temnopleuroida; family Temnopleuridae; genus Temnopleurus; species Temnopleurus reevesii. Next base: position 15,649 of record BQKZ01007236.1, on the reverse strand, counting down.
TGTACCAAAGATGAGGAAGAACACCAGTCCAAACATGACAACTCCGGCAGTGACCCAGAACACTATTCTCCATCCACGAGGATCGGCCTGTCAAAAAAATAAAAATCAATAAAAATACCATAGAAATTCAAAAATAAAATCCTATTCGATTGGCCAGGCAGACATGGGCGACGTTTCCCAAGCATGCCAAGTCGATCTGAAATTAAAGGGGATTTATCCCCAGTTATCGATGTAACGTCACTGAATTAACAACAATAAGATAGCAAACTGTGAAAAAATTATCAAAATCGGATAAACCATTCAAAAGTTATGAATTTTGAGAATTTACATGGTAACCTTCCATGGGCACCCGTGAATTGGCAACTTTGACGTCAGAACAGACAACACCCCATTCACTATGTGCATAGCTTTCCAAATAAAAGATCAATATAACATTTCAAATGAGTAATCACCATCATTCTTACTGTAATACTTGAAAAAATTGATGTCTGGCTGTACCATACTTAACATAAAAGCACATTTTCATATTTATTCTTTAAAAGAAGAAACTTGGCAAATTTTGTGTACAGAGTGATTGGGGAGTTCTTCCTAACGACATAACAGATTCTACCAGCGTCGTCGACTCAAAGATGCCCATAAGATGTGAAAATGGAAACTTTGAAAATTCATAACTTTTGAATGATGAAAACTACGACCGACTGACTGGCTGACTAACTAACTACCTGACTACTTTTGCTGAGTGACCGGTAAATTGACCAGCTGACTGACTAACTCGTCCGTGTAATCACGAAGTGACGGGAGATAAAGGGTATTGTTTTATAAGGGCAAAGCAATCCAGACATAGCGCCAATTGAACATGCATCCTATCGAACAATGTATTAATTCTATTGAAGGACACGTTTCATTGGATTTGTAACTCATCTAGTGTAACAATACCCTCTGGCTCCCGTCACTTCGTGAAAACACGGAGGAACTGACCGATTGACTAAAAATAGCTGACCGGCTGACTGACCTGATTCTCCACAACTTTGCCAACGAGCAGCGGACCGAGGAACCCCGACGACCCGGCCAGGACGTTGATGATGGCGGTGATGATGCCCGCGTAGCGAGGCGCGAAGTCGAGTTGGGTCATGGATGCCCCAGCCATGGCGAACCCACTCATCGAGAGGCCAAGTGTGAGGGTGACCAGGGCGAGTGTTGTGTTGCACCCGACGTACCCGGTGGAGACGAGGAGGATGGAAGATGGCACGCAAGCTTGAAGGATAAAATGCACAAGAAGATTGGATTAATTGAATATAGTTGATTAGTTGTCTCACGATGTGCAAACGTAGTCCGTAGGCATAATGACGTTTTAGCTGTTGTGTACTGCTAGCCTTCATCAGAAAAGATAGGACAGACCACGCTGCACGAAATACTCTGTGCAATATTAAAAAATTATTAATTTATCAAGTCAATAAACATAATTCTGTGGAAAATGTTAACATTCATATATCATAAACGAGCTATCTGTTTCTTAAACATTTAATGGGGTTTACACTTATCTTTTATATGTATTTGTTTTGCACAATGCCTTTTCTCCCCAAGGAGGGTGTTGTTTTTATTACTATCATTATGACCATGGTTATGATTATCATCATTTCTTTGTTTGTTTGTTTGTTGATTATGACCATGGTTATGATTATCATCATTTCTATTATCATCATTATCATCATCATCACCATAAACACATAATCATGATCATCATCATCATTGTCGTTGTCATCATCATCATCAGCAGCAGCAGCAGCAGCAGCAGGGGGTGGGAATAAAGGGAGTAATAGAGGTAATATTATTACAGATTCTCAGAAAGCTTACCTAGTAGTGTGGCTATTTTCCTGACATTTGTCCTGCTCAGATTTGTTCTTTCAATGAGAAGGTCTGCGAATCTACCACATAAAGTCCACACTAGCCAGTAAAATAAGAAAGGAACTGCGGCGAGAAACCCAGTCTGAAATAACAAAATTTACTTTTAAAGTCAAGCTAAAGTTAGATTTAAGATGCTCACGTGACAGTTGGAAAAGGGTACAATACTGTTCCTTGTAACATTGGGATTTTTTCACCTTATTATTAAGATGTTGTATCTTTTAGGGGAGTAAACGTGCAATATTGCTCTCTTTCCCAAGGATCCAATATATAAAAAACAGGCATGAAGGTGCAACATTGCATCTTCTCCTCAGAGTGCGACATTTCCCAAGACAATTGAAGCAGCTATTTGATACAAATCTATATCATGAGACATCGCCTCATTCCAACTGAGCTGCTCGCCGCTTTAGACCTACGGGCGGATTCATAAGACATCAAACTATGTATTTAGGAACGATGGCAGCGCAATGCCAATGAACATATATATGTCAAGTTATCCGCTGGAGGCTAACTAAAGTTTGATGTGCTAATGTCCATCGGCCCAGAAGAGCGGGTACACAACTCAGTCGATAGCGGATTCAAATCTAACGCGCTAACCTCACGACTGCCGCGTTTTTCACAAAGATACAACCACATATTTTTTCTTGGCCCACCATCAAGAGCAATTGAATCGTGATACATAGAATGATACTACGAATGATTTTACTTGTCAGTAATTTTGGGCAGTCCAAACTTTTCGGGAGCACTTTTAAATGGAAAATTCGATTTAAAGTTCATCAACTCGTTCGTGTTTTTATGCGAAGTGACGATAGCTTAAGGGTATTTTTACACGAATCCATCATTATACTTACACTTTTATCGAAATATGCTCTGTCATAAAATTGACTGGACTTTCAACGGAATAACACTTGAATTGCTGTTACGTCTGGATATCTTTATCTACAGGTAGCACTGCCCTTATCGCTACCGTCACGTCATGGATAGATTCAAATTTTCTTGCCAATGAACGCAGTTACATGATATTACCTAAACCGGTTAGTAACAATTGAACAATAAATACCTATGCTCCTGCGTACGTTTCTATTGTCCCATGACCCACTTTATTTTACGAAATTAGTTTATATCGCGTTACTTGGAATCCAGCTTGCATACATAAATTGTTGCTATAGGTCACCAAGCCTTGGGCAATCCTTTAGGTTATCAACAACAACCTTTATGTATACAGGCTGCATATAAGATTTCCAACTATTAGTATATCCACCTATTCGCATGCCATACCTCTCTGATATCAAATCGAAGCACTCCTTTGAGGTAGATGGGTAGATTTGTCGCGAACAGATAAAGGATCCAAATCCCGCAAAGGTCCCCGATGCATGCGGCCAGAACGGGAATCGAGGTAAGGATGGATTTCCACGGGTATACTGCAGGTTTCTTTGGGAGAAAATAATTGACAATTGATAATTAATAATTAATAATGTCTTGCAGGGTGATCAAACCAGGGGTTACGGCTACTTAAACCAGTATTTTATGAATGTTGCTCTTATCTTCTTCTTCTTCTTTTTCATCTTCTTCTGCTTCTTCTTCTATTTCTTCTTTTATTTGTTTAATTTTTTTTTTTTTACAAGAAATGACCTAAACCTAACTTTTTCTAACAATGCGAACCTGTCCCACGGGGGGGGGGAGGGGTGTTTCGTTAACAAAGGATCTTGTTTTTCACTTTATGATGAAAATACTCAACCAAAGACTTTTGTTTAGTTTCAAAGTCCTTCAAATTATTTTGAAAACAAGTCTGAAATATAAAATTAAAACAAATATATATTTAGTATTACTCATACTGATAGGGGTATCTATCGTTGTTTTTGGCAACATAGGAAAGCACTCCATCTAATCATCCCAACTACTCATATTACATAGTGGGCCAACACGCCCCGCTCTCCATTATCTATAATGGACAATTATAAAGGCCTCGCAAAGGGGGGGGGGAAGGGGTGCCATTTCGCACCGCCCCACCCTGAATTAGCGTATACCCAGTTAAAAGTGAATGAAAAAAAAATAATATTACCTTGCTAACGAGAAGAAGACTTTTCTCGATGTATTCTCTTTCTTGAGCTGAGATCCGAGGATGCGATGATGGCGATGGGTAGACGAGACTTATCCACAAAATAAACCATAGAACACCAAGTGTGCCTGTCGAAAACACCAACAGGAGGGTTTACTAATATATGCATATTTTATACATACCTCTAACACAAAGGTTGTTCTTATATTCTTATATCTTTACCGAGGCTTGCCTGACATAATTATCAATAGGTGACTGGTGAATCTTTTTCAGAGGCTAAGTCAGGGACAAATGGGGTCATTGAGTGCAAGAAAATGTCACCGGCTGTACGCAGAATCGTGCCTACCTCTACGAGCAGCTTTATGAAACTCAACTCTGGACTCTATAGGCATGTAAAATACATGATTCCCATTATTCCATAATTAGTCAATATTGAGGGTATTAAACTTAAAAATTCACTGCTCATATTCTGTATTTTTGCAAACTTTATGTCTTGCTAAAAAGATCTTATACGGAACAATTATCTTTCTGAAATCTCCAAAGGATTATAAGTATGAGTTGACAAATATTCTTATATCTGTCACTTTCAAAGTGATGGAAGCCCAACGACGGGTTGTCCGAGAACCAGATCCATCGCCATGATGACGATGAAGATAATGATGATGATGATGATGATGATGATGATGATGATGATGATGATTATGGTGATGATGATGATGATGATGATATAATAATATCACCTGAAAAGTAGAATGCAGAAGGCCATCCTCCTGTATACTCTGAGCTTGCCCAAAGACCAACGATAGGTTGTCCGAGAACCAAGCCCATCGCCATTCCTGAAAATAAAAGAAGAAACTAAAGTAGTACGGTGATCCCAAATAGAATGAATGAAAAAGTATGGGTTAGTTCTGCACGCTACGGCGCGCCGTAGCGTGCAGAACTAACCCATACTTTTTCATTCAGGCCACAAAGTTATTAGATACTTGAAGCGCCGCGCCGCCGCGGCGCTTCAAGTATCTAATATCTTTGTGGCCTGCATTAACTCTCACAACAATGCCGGGTTTTTTCTTCAAAATACATAATAGTATGTGTTGATAGTTATTGAATAAAATCGACCCCGAAATGGATTAATTATCGCGAAACAAAAGTAACACAAAATAACACAAAATGAATTGGACTTCATACTTCTCACACATAGAACCGCACACGCTAATGCCGACTCACATCTTTGGATTTTCAGCTTGCGTCAGCCAAGCGTTTTTAAAAGATATAAACGCTCTCCAAGCTCACAGTGTACGCTGATCAAACTGTGGACTGACGTTTGACTTGCACCCAAGGAGCGTATACGTCAGGCGTAAGTCCCGTACCGTATGATCTGCATCTTTGTGCGTCTAGGGGTCGTTTATAATTAAAAAAACAAAAAAACAACGCTGGGCCGACGCAGGCTACAAACGCAAAGGGGCGATTCGGCCTTTAAGAACATGCACGAGGATAGGGTTAGCACGAAGCTTACCTGAGGATCCTATAGCAACAAGACGGCTCCGCTCACTAGGGGGCGCCCATCTTGATATGATTGAGAAGAAAACAGGATAGGTCCATCCCTGAATTAAAAAACAAACATTTTATTTGAACATTTTATTTTGCCAGTCAAGCTAGTCGCTGGACTGGAAAATGCTGGTCAATCATGTTTGACTAAGGATATGTTAGTTTACATTGTCTGTCCATCGGACTAGTCCGGATCTGGACTAGTCTAGCCTTTCAGTGAAGTCTGGCACCCAGGGGGTCCTTCTAAAGGCCGAAGAGTGCCAAAAAGGGGCCGATGAGGGCACAAGAAAGCCGAAAATACCGAAATGTTTACTTCGGCACTTTTCAGCTTTTAGTATGACCACACACACGATCAGACATACTGGTAATAATGGCCCGGTCACATAGGACCCCGGAAGCAACACGATTCCTCCCGACTCTTTGTTAATTCACGGTTAACTGCCTCAGAACAACGAGTCGGGGTGAATCGTGTTGCTTCCGGGGTCCTATGTGACCAGGGCTCCAGTTTCCTTAATCATGATAGACACTGACCCACTAGTCAAAACGAACAAAGTCATGAGTCATAATGATCAAAATGGATCGCCAGGGGAGATTTATTTTGTATATGTATAGATCATACGCACCTGTATGAGCCCCGAAATGGTATACGTCACGATCAAGCACGTAACGCCAACATGTGCACAGGCAGGTGTGACAAGGGTAATGATTGCAGAGAAGCCATAACCGATTCCGAGCAACCAAACTGCCGCTCTGCCATTCGCATCTGCGAGGTAACCAGCTGGTATCTGTAACCATGGAAACCCGTAATAGAATGATGCTAGAATCAACTCCTGAGTCCAGATGCTCCAGTGGAAGGGGCCATCCTGTTGGGGTGGAAGTTATGAAAAGAGAAGAACTAAATAAAAGTCTTAGATTGTACATCTTAAAACGTTCAGTTTAAAATAATACATACCGGTACCGTAACTCAAGAGACTTAAATTTATATTCCTCAAAATGTCTGCAATAGAAAATATGTTCATGTTTTGTTTGTTTATCTTCTTCCTTTTAATCCTTCTATTTACTAGTATCTTTGTACAACATAAATGTATATATATACAAATAAACAAATCTCATAAATAAAGTTACCATGAAATAAAGTTGGGTTTGCAGGAGAAAAATATTGAGAAGTTCTTATGATCGTTTTCTCTTTTTCTTACCATTTTCCGATGTTTTACTTTCGGCACCTTTTTAATCAAGAGGACCAAGGTACAATGTCAAACAGAAACTGTGTGGAGCTGCAATTACTAATGAATATTCAAACAACTGTTGTAAGTACGTTCCGTGGACGCAGATATACGAAGGAAAGACGCTTAACTAACGCTAACGCCCGAGTACGTTGAGTGGTAGATGAACCCCTTTAACGTCGGTTAAGTATTTATACTTAGTTTTTTCATGCATTCACGAAACCTCTTTCAAATTCCAAGAATACTAGGCAGATGTTACCAATAAATACAAATGTATGATTGAGCCTAAGAGAAGGTCTAAAGCTAACGTGGGGAGAAGGACATATTTCTTTATTTGGAGCTGCACTGAGTAAGGCAAAATCTAACAAAGATTACTTACTTGCTTACTGCTTCCATTCGTGTAACTATTATCTCTACAGACTTGGATGGTCGAAGAATGGTTGTCCATCTCATGAAGCTCTTGGCTGCTCGTGCTATTGACCATAGCCGTGATACCCACACTGAGTGTCGCCCTCCCCATTAAACCAACAAGGAACCCCAAAGATGTCAAGTACGCCACCAAGTAACGTATCGAACAGAAGCTGTTTGGAGCTGCAATGATGAAGATTGAAAGATATATACTCTTTAAAAAAATGCAAGCGCGTATTTTGTCGTTATTCAAATGACGGGTTTTACCTCAGGTCAAAGAGCTGAAAATGCTGTTAAAAGGCATATTTTTTTTTTTTTTTTTGCCGTTCTTGCAAAAATCGGCGGCTTTGACCATAGATCAAAGACCACATAAATGTTGTTATTCCAGTTGTAGAAGTTCCTTGGCTTATGTCATGAGATCCCGCACAAAATATAAAGAAATATGAAAAGCTGGTGCTTTTGACCATAGCCGTGATACCCACACTGAGTGTCGCCCTCCCCATGAAACCAACAAGGAACCCCAAAGATGTCAAGTAGGCCACCAAGTAACATATCGAACAGAAGCTGTTTGGAGCTGCAATGGTGAAGGTTAAAATGTATACACTCTTAGGAATACAACAAACATGAAATAACATATTTCCGTAAAATTAAGTCGAACGCCAATTCAATGCTTATTTGGCTAACGCTATTCAAATTGAGCAGAAGGGACAAATGATTTGGAGAAAGGAAACAACTTCCACATGAAGCATTCACAATATGTAGATGAACGCAAATTGAATTTTCTCCAATTTTGTCCTGTTGAGAAAAGCCATATAGGTGTCGCACTTGTTAAGTGAATGATTGTGGTAGCTATTTTCTTTTGCGATCATGAAGTTTTTCCGAAGGCTTAAATAACGTCTATTAATTTGTGTCAAATTCATTTTTTTCCTTTTGCTCATAATGCTTATGATGTGATATTCCATCTTGAAATGATGTATCTATGATGTCAATAACTCAACATCTACTTAAGATAAATACTGATAATAGGTCCATTTATATAGCGCAATCACTATGTGCATATATTCTACTGCGCCTGATACTATACTGGGTACCATATTATTACCCTGGCTATATATGCCGAGCAAGCCACGCAGGCGCTCAAGCAATCGAAGGAACGAATTTCTGCCAGGTACCCATTTTCACCTGGGTTGAGTGCGGCACAGCATGGATAAATTTCTTGCTGAAGAAAATTAACGCAATGGGTGGGATTCGAACCGTCAACCTTCTTGTTGAAAGGCGAGAGTCTAATCCATTAAACCACGACGCCTCCACATATACTACGACGCCTCCACATTTGTATTAGTTCCTTGGCTACGGTTCCATAATTTGCAATTTCAATTTGCAACTTTTCTTTACAAGAAACGCGTAATGTAATGGCCATTCCACATAATTATAAACCAAAAAGTACTAACTGTTAAATTTCCCATTTTATGTTTTTTCCCAAAATATGAAACACCTAGAAACATGTTGGATTGAATAACATGCATTGTGAAACTTGGTGAGTGAATGTTATATGTGACTTAACGAATCAAAAGGAGTGACAGCTCGTGGGATAGAGCCCTATTTTGTGTTGAAGGGGTCAAAAGTTTGGGGATCAAAATTTTCTCGATTTTAAGCCATTTTGTGGTTTATTGTGTATCATCATAGGCGCAATTTCTAAGATGTCAAGGAAAATATACTAAAAGGTGTATAAACAAAAGGTGTATATGAATTTATCACCTACGTCAGTTTCGACGTGTATATAACCACGGCTAGCGAAAGCAGAAATAGATTTCCCTTGAAAATGTTTTTCTTATTAGTTTCACAAAATACATGTATTTATGACGACCTATACGTGGAATATGCAGATCCAATGTGGGACAAACCCGGAAATATTTTTAAAAGTGCCTGTAACTTTAATCGATGACAGAATATTAAGGATATTTTGCTTTCAATTTATGGCATAGTTTGAAAATTGCTCTTCAGAAATGCTTGATATAATTTTCGTTTAAAAAGTTCGTTAAAAAAGGGAGGTTTATTATACTCGCAATCGACATTGACATTTTCAAAACATCGTGGGGTCTTTAGGTTGGACGTCAACCTTTTCCTTATTTTTTGAGGAAGTTCACCACTTATAAGCGCTACTTTCAGTGAACTCCCTCCATTTTCAACATATTATTTTATAATTCTGATCATCTATAAATGGCCTAAATCATTTTTTCCATGTTGGTTTCAATAAGTGATGTAGCATTTTTGTATCTTATATTGTATTATATCAAATTTTGCTTTATATTTTGTAATATCATGTTGGAAATGAAAATAAACTTAGAATTGAAATGAATTGAACCAAATTTGTCAAACAGTACTACTTTTCAAATGGGCCCGTTCCGAAAATTCTGGGCTGTACATCAAATTATATCTGTGTGGGGGAACGAAGCGAACAAAAAAACGGACCATTAAAAAGGAACTACACTCAGACATTAAATTGCTTTCATTAAATGAAGAAAAATATCATGAACAAACTGTGAAAATTTGGGCAAAATCGAATAATCCATTCAAAAGTTATGAATTGTCAAAGTTTTGATTTACAACCCTCATGGGCTCCTTAAATTGGCAAACGTACATGCACAAAATGACTGCCAACATGGAGAACTCTCCATTCACTGTGTACACACATTTTCACATTTTCCTCTTTTTTCAGAAAAGTAGACAAAATTTTGTTTCAAGTTCAGTTACATATATCATAGCCACATCAATTCTGCAAACATTCCAGAAAGAACGGTGTTGATTCCTCATTTGAAATATGATATTGATCCATTTTTGAAAATGTATATACAAAGTGACTGAGGAGTTCTCCATGTATGACATCACAGATTATGCTAATTGGTTATAATTTTATGTTGACAATTCAAGGATGCCCATCACAGGTGGAAATGAGATATTTGAAAATTCATATCTTTTGAACGGATAATCCGATTTTTGCTTGTTAATATTGGCCATGCTTTCTTTGTTATTTTACTGTACTATCAGGACATTAATGGAAAACGGCGGATTTGCTGATAATTTATGCCTGTGTAAATATATTCCAATCATTGAAATAATTCTTGCCTTATTCCAATATGGATAAAAATTGATTGAAAGTGCTTTACCGAGAAGCTGTGAAAAAAATGTACAGGCATTGCCAGGTAGGAATCGAACCCACGATCTGATGATGACTAGACAGGTATCTTATCGCTAGACCACCGAGAGCCACATCTTCTCGGTAAAGCACGGTCAATAAATGTTTATCCATGTTGGGATAAGGCAAGAATTATTCCAATTATTTATCTACCCAAGACAAAAATCATTAAATTGATATATTCCAATCAGATAAAATACATAAATAGATAAAACAATGCTCACCGGATTTTTGCTCAATAGTTTTGGACGCACCGACATCGAGTTGCTGGTCGTCTACCGCCCTAGATATGGTTGGTATTTCAGCATCGCAAGAATCACTCTGCCGTGGTCGTCGATGACAGTAAAATTGGTCATCATCGACATCGTGAGGCAAAGACTTTTCCAGCACATCAAATTGCGGGAGAGTTTGATGGGGAATAATGCCGCTTGAGGAGTTGTTCTGTTGCTCTCCATCGCCTTCCATCTTTGTTAATCAGAGAACCTGGTTTAAAGGGAAACCAACCCCTGGAATTATCGCATTTTGATTATTGAATGAAGAAAAAATAGATGAACAAACTGTGAAAAATTTAGCAAAATCGGATAACCCGGTCAAAAGGTATGAATTTTTAATTTCATAGAGATTTGACGATCACTGCCGCTCATGGGGATCCGTGCGATCGGCAAATCACTTGGTTTTTCTTCATTCATTCAGAGCACGATAATTCTAGGGGTTGGTTCCCCTTTAAAATAGACCCACGCACCTGATCGTCTTGTCAACTTTGTTCACAACTGTCATAAAGTTCAAAAACATTTTAAATCAATATTTCGTGGAGCTTGTCGCTGTTGTTAAAGGGATCATTGGATGAGATGTATATTTTATTTGTTATTAATGCACCCCTCTCAAAGTGCGCACCCAGGATTCTGAGACCCCGGGGGCTCGACTGGTTAGCAAATTTGGCGCCCCCATCCCCGACCTGGGCCCTATTGTATCAAAATTTGCGATTCAAAGCAAATCCAAAAGACGCGCTCCTGATTGGTTTAAAATGGAGTTGCGTTAAATTTTGTTGCTTTGAAACGCAACTTTTTATGCCATAGGGCCCTGGAATGACAATCAGAAAAAAAGAAAAATATTCACATCAAATTTGGCGCCTTCGGAGGGGGGAGGGGCTGAGCTAGGCGGACAAGCATAAAAAAAAAGTCATCATCTCATAAGACGGATGAATATCAATTTCTTGTCCATCTAGCTATTGCTTCTGCTTGAATGAAGGGTAGTTTACTTTTTCCCAAGCCGTTGTCCCTTCTGCTAAAAGTACTTGGCAAGAAACTTTATAAACGTTTTCTTGTCTACATTAGAAGGATCATGAACAGGTGCAGAGCCGACCCCAAAATGCTCCAGAGGCCTGTAACATGAAACAAGCTTTCAATCAATCACAGACTTTGGTACATGATTTGTCAAATAGGCGGGGTTACTAATAGATGCAAATTACTAAAAGATGCAAAGCTTGCCCCGAGGCTTGCCCGACATAGCAACAAGTAATGCATGCAAACTGGATTCCAAGTATTGTAGTTTTATTGTTATCAAACGGTTTAAGGAATACCACGTAACTACGTTCATGGGGAAGAAAAGCACATAAATTTGACTATGTAAGTAAACCCGCCTATACGTCCGGAGCCAAAGTGTAGAAACCCCGGCATAGCGCCAATTCATCGGTTATCCTATCAGACAACGTTTTAATTCTATAGAATGGCACGTTTCAATGGATTTGTAACTCAATTTGTGAAACAATACCCTCTGGCTCTCGTCACTATGAAGGGGCGCAGATGGAATGTAATGTACAAGCTTGTATGTTATTTGTTTGTCTGTTTTCAGCTCCTCGGGGCGGGGGCGGGGCGGAAAGTTTCAAGTTAGTCGAGTCCCCAACGTTTTCAACTTCGGGATGCAGGCATAATTATCAATAATTTATTTATTGATCTATATTTTAGCAGAATGCCCTCAAAACAAGATGTTGGTATCATGAGCGGTAATAAGTCATTTCTTTAGGGACATTTTTTTTTGCAATGGAATCTTCTATTTGTAAACAGGTAAAGGTGCACCAGTTGTTTTAAAAGGTAGGAACGTATTGTTGTATGTTTTTGGAATATCGAATGAAAAATCTTGATCAATATAGAGGGGAACTTCACCCTTACATTGAAGTGGTGTCGGTAAATCAATTAAAAAAAACTAAAATGAACAGATTGTGAGAAATACACATGTACCACACATTTAATGTATACCATTTCTGTATTATATACACAGATTATGTAAACAATCGCAATTCAGAATAATGATGCTGTGTGTGAATAAATTACACAGAGGGCTATAGCAAATGGAAAGCTTTATGTTATGGGGCCCAGAACAGTGAGGCCGAGAGGACATGATCTTTCACCAGTCAGGAGTCACCAGTCAGGTGTAACTCTCTGAAACAAAACCAATTTACAGACACATCACCATATTCTGATATGAGTCAACTGGCTTTTGCACATTCTCGCAATGTCGTATAAATGACAGTTATGTACCAAGATATCAAATAATTGTAAATGCTTGATTCAACTGGTTCCGAATCACAGTCAAAATGGTCAATGGGTGCCGAAACATCGTTACACGGGCAAGTAGTCACTGGTACCTCTTCATATTGGTTAATCGACATGAGAGCATTATAATGATGGTTCAGCTGATTAAGGGGTGATGGCATTGGACATGGTTTACAGGTGTGCGATTGAGCTATTCAACCGGTATCATGGCACCATTGGATTGGTCTATTGTTATCCAGACTTTGAGACATCAGTCAACGTCTTGGCTGCAGCAAATTTTCATAATGTCGGAAAAGGACGTCATGTGGTACCAAAATACGAAATATAAATACTTGCATCATCTGAATCCGAGTTAACATCACAATCATATGTCGGCGCCGAGAAATCGTTGTCTTGGCAAACAGTCACTGGTACGTCTTCATACTCCCTAGGCACCAGAACATCGTCATACGGTTCAGCCGATAATGTGGAGCCCGTTGCGCCATTGCACTGGTCTAGGGATACTGATGCATCACCGTAATAACTGGCTGACGCTGGTACACTCTTGTATCGGTTCCCAGACTCTTTGAAGTTGGTGTATACCTCAGCTTGAACCTTGAAACAATAAGGCTGTTCAACGGGCTTGAAGGCACCAGTACCTGGGTCTATTGACTCTGGAACCACCTCATATTTTTCATCAAGCAGCGAGACATCGTCGTATGCCTCAGACGATTTTGACGCATCATTCTGATCTCTTGGTGCCTCTGAATGTCGGGACCCTTCCTTCCACTTCGGTTGAGTACGAACCTGCCTGTTGACATAGTCTACTGTTGGAAATGGATCAAGGGTTATTTCGTCTTCATCGGTGTTGCCTGTAGACCTTGTGGTGGTGGACAAGTCCATGTAGGCATGTCGTGTGTTCATTTCGGTTTTATTTAGCGGCGCATAACCATCCCCGCTTGCACCCTCGTTGCTAACTTGTCCAGTCATTTCGATTGAGGAACCACCCCTTGGATCAATTCCGTATACCTCTGCAATGGACTCGTAATGACCTTCAGATGGTGTGTTTCCATCATCCGCTTCTCCAATCGACAACTTACCACCAGTTTTGCACCACCGGTATCGTTTATTTCGTTTACATTGCACCACGACATTTACTAGAACAATGATCGGGAAAAGAGTACCAATGATAATAAGAGCAAGTTTTTCACCCTGGAGATTTCCCGATGCCTGCGTTGGAAAATTTGTGTTGACATACTCCGTTGCTCCACTAGTTGCTCCTATAGATGTTGAGGATCTTTCGGGAGTAATCGTTTGCAAGAGCGATGTCGTAGTTTTCAGCGTAGTTGTCGTTCGTATCTTCCTCCATATCGGCGCAGGTTGTTTAATTTGCAGGTGTGGTGTCGTAGGACCAGATCTAGTCGTTTTCAAGTGTGATGTCATATGACCAAGCGTAGGACCAGACGTAGGTCCAGAGGTAATCGCTTGCACGATTGACGTCGTAAGTCGAGACATGGTCGGATAAAAGGCCACCTAGGCCTTTTGCCAGGGTGGCTTAGTTTGAAAGCTCACCGTCATAGATTCAGACGTTGTAACTTGCATCAACAGAAGCGTAGTCGTGGTAGTTGTCAGAGCATTCATCTGCATGACCGATGTCACAACCTCTACAGACGTAATCAGCATGAGTAGCATATTAGTCCGATGTAGCAATGCCAATTTTCAGCGTTTTCTAGGACGAGTCCGGATCCACATACCTGCTGCATACCTCCTACATTATCATTCCAAAGTCACTCTCAATAACATCGAGGTATAGAGAAATAACATGTTCATTCACCAAACTCAGTTCTCCGACGACACGTTATATTTTGACGTTCCTACGTTTTTCAGAATGGTAACTCCGGCTTAAAACGATGAATATCCACAAATCGAAACAAAACTTATCAGTTCATGAATATGCCAATTTGCAACCCTGACGTTACAAAGCTGGATCAAAAGTAATAGATGATGATTCCTCGTCGATATTATTTCAGCAATGTTAGAGCCCTGTAACATAAAGCTTTGTAATCGATCGTAAAGCTAATATTAATCGTATGTCTATAGGAAATCATGTACTAAAGAGTGCGATTGATTGCAAACTTGCTTTATGTTACAGGCCCTAGGTCTTTGCCGTTGGTGCAATTGCCATATATAACACAATTTAACAGTTTCTTCAAAACGATTCGACATCAATATATATGGTGATAAGCAATTGTCTATGTAAAATGAGCAAAAAATTGATTTCAATTGCATTTCAATTGAGGAAATGACATTAAAATGGCATGGTTTGTGTTCTGTGTATATTCCACAGTGATTGTATTAGATGATATTTAATTCGGAGAATAATTGTCAAGTACGTACACTGCAACACAAAAACCTAGATACTGCTAAATGTGCGGGTCTCTAAATGAATAAGATAGTATTATGTTCTGTTGTAATGAGTACTCTGTGTCTGGTAGTCTGGTAGTGTCGATTGATTCGTTTATTTTAGTTGTATTTAGAATGTTTATTTATGAAAAACAAACAAAATAAGTAAAACAAATATTAAATCTTGAAACCATAGTTAATGCTACGTATTATATGTATCACGTGAATATAACAACATAATCATTATCATACGTGTATTAATTAAGAATGAACAAAAATGAAGTCGTAATGACGTCATCTAGACGCCCTTTTGTTAAAGCCCAAGTATAGTTTTGGTAAAGATGAAGAAATGTGAATTTTGGGGATGTTTATCATGACATGT
>BQKZ01007234.1:16724-32179 GCA_036244855.1 Temnopleurus reevesii | reverse complement strand
AAATTGTGTACAAAGTGAATGGAGAGTTCTCCATATTGGCAGCCATTTTGTGCCTGTACGTTTGCCAATTTAAGGAGCCCATGAGGGGTGTAAATTAAAACTTTGAAAATTCATAACTTTTGAATGGATTACCTGATTTTGCTCAAATTTTCACTCCTTGTTCATCTTATTTTTCTTCATTTAATTATAGCCATTTAATGTCTGAGTGTAGTTCCCCTTTAACGATCAGATCATCAAATTCCAATTGACCATCATTGGGGATGAATCATGACGTATCCCATCAGTCTTCTTCAAAGAACATCTGCACTAAATCAGTCTTGAAACATTGTTCTTCAACAAGCCTCTTGGGCTGAAGAGAGAAAAGCAGATGAAAAGGGAAGAAACAAACAATTAAAACGAAGATATGCAGAGGGGGGGGGGGGGAGAAAAAAAAATATTGAAAAGGAGTAACAAACAATAAGCAGAGACAAAGAAAGAAGAACAAAATGAAAATAGGTGGGGGAAAAGAGTTATGGGGATAAAAAGAGAGAAGAGAAGGGGAATGAAGAACTAAACAAGATCACAACATCAGGTGAATCATTGTCAAAAACAAAAGCGTTCCCATTGTTTTTCTTGAAACTACAGTGTAGATGAATCTTGGACAGAGCATGGTCTAAAATTATGCCAAAGCCATCCCATGCTCAGATTTATTTTACCCCTTACACCACAAGATAATATATTTTGGGTGATTTTCACATTTTTTAACCTTGTCACCTTCGAACTATGACCTATGAAATAAAAATATCATCAGTTTATCCTGACATTTACATACAAAATGATCAAAGTTTGGTAAAAAATCTGCTGAATTGTTCTGAAGCCATCACTGTAACAAGCTAATATGGGTGATTTTAGCAACACCTTTGGCCCAGTGACCTTTGACCAGATCTATTTGATGATTTCATCATGACTTTCTTACAGATGGATGGACAACCCCCAAAAACATCACGCCTCCAGCGCCATCTTATGGTGACAAAGGCATAAAAAGATGCATAACAAAGATACATGGACTGGTATAAGATTATTTCTAGCAGCAGGCTTGTGTAATATGGTAGATTTTGTCTTATTTCTCCTTGTTTGTATCCAATGTCTTGACCACTTTGTTTATGTACAACTCAGTACAAGTAGCGAATCAAATGATTTACATTATTGCTCATATGGGGATGTTGCTCAAAAGTTGCCTTTTATCGCAAATCAACTGCAATTCAGTTGCAAATTGGAATGTGCATTCTCATGCACTTATTGTCTGCACCTAAGTAGGCCGGGGGGATTTTGTGATCGTTTCACCGCACGAAGATTTCTCATAACACGACTCATTGACTTATTTTCCAAGTTTCCCGCAACTTTTAAGAATATTTTACGGAAATTGGACCTACCATTACGACGTTACTCAACATTTCGTACACACTTCAGCCTCAAAACTGCTCCAAATTGTGATTTTGTGCAAAGTCAATGCAAATTGTGTCTTTTCAATTAATTCACATGAAGAATCATATTTTTTCTTTCAATGGCTAAAATTAATTCATATTACCAAAATTTTGCGCTTGAAAGAATATTTGCAATAAATTTTGCTATATAAGAAACAAATATAAAGGAGGAAAAAACAATGAAATACATGAGAAATTGATAAAAACCCTGATAACACATGAAATTAAATATGTCAATTTTTTTTAATGTGGCATTATTAATCATGATACTAGGAATATCTATACTAAAATTTAGCTTTCTCTCACAAGTATTTTGTGATTTAGAGCACAAAATGCATTTTTATCCATAAGTTAACATAACCAATTAACAAATTTGATGATGCGAATTTGTAGTTTACGTGATACTCTACTCGCGTGCAAATTTTCGCGGCAATAGCGCGATCGACGGCCTCCTGGCTATGAAACAATGGTTTTGATTGGCAATTGCTGATCAACAGCAACTTGCAATTAATTTCAACTTTGTAGCAACATCTCCGTAAGTCCAGTCCCCCCTGAAAACTGATAATACAAGAACATACTGTCCCAATACAACTTACTGTTCCCCATTGTAGCAGAGTAGGTACACCCTTTAATAACAATTTAGGATTGGTTCGAAACTCATTCTTTGGATCCTTCCAGCTGAAATAGAAAATGAATGCAAAATGAAAGCAAAAAATAGTCAGTTGTGCACCTTTGATGTCATAAGTTGCCAATTTGTCTAGATATTTAAACATTCATAAATTTCTTACTATTTGTCCGAGTTTTCTCAAACTTTTTTTCTGTTCATTTCATGTTTCTACTCCTGTTGAAGAAATGATATTTTTGGGTAGAATCTTCTTCTAAGACCAATTTTGCAAATATTTATATAATATTGGATGGCAATAAATGGAATACCAGGGAATATTGCACGAGTTAGGGCAATATTGGCCCTAACGAGTGCAATATTCCCGGTATTTCATGAAATGAAGCCATCCAATATAATTATTATTATCTTTACATATACCAGAAGGCTGGTCACTGCTTTGCGCATGCGTAAAATTGAAGCCGTACAATATGGCTTAATATTGTACGGCTTAAAACTCTCATATAGATAATAATGAAATATAATACGTACTCTCACAGCAATGTACTTGATGTTTGATAGTTCATCAAGTTTCAAGTATGACGTAGCTCACCAAGAAATGACATATTAGAGCGTAATTCAATATTTGCTAAATTGGTCTGAAGGTTGTACGACTAAAAGTTGCATAGTGCGCAGTGGCCTTTAAGTTCTCATTTGACTTAAGGGGTGTTGTTCAAAATCAACTGCAACTTTGCAAATTTATTGTAACGCATACATGTATTTTCATTCGCGCACGGTACGCGTATTTAACAAGACACAAAACAATGATTTTGATTGGCGCGTCCCGATCAACTACAACTTGCGATCAATTGCAACTTTTGAACAACACCCCCTTAGACAAGTTTGACTCTGGCAGAGTTGACTGTACTTACCTTGTCCTATCTCCTACTGAGCAGTAGATAAAGACAGAATCCTCTGGAGCATGTGCTAAGGCTTTCTCTATCACTGGTTCAGCTGCAAGATAAAAAAAGGTGAAAAGTAAATTGTATCTTTTCTTCTTCTTCTTAAGTTTTTTTTTTTTTTTTTTTTTTTTTTTTTCCAATTAAAAAATTTTTTTGGGGGGGGGGGGGGGGGGGGGGAAGGGGGTGATTGAATCCCAATTAGATCTCAACGAAGATTGCCCCCACAATGCATGTGGCATACTGTACCAGAATGTATGGTTAATTGTTGAACAAAATTAAAATTAATCATTCTAATTTATGGATAACATAACTTTGGGGCTCTAAATCACAAATTGAATTACTGATTATGATATGATAACTTCGTTTTTTTAATTAAAATCTGTTGTATCATCATTCTCAATATATAGAAATGTATAGAAAAAAATCAGTAGAAGATATTAATAAATTTAAAATGGAAATTAAATTATTATGTAGTCTATTGTTTTAGTAATTTCTCATGCTATGAGTGCTGGCATTTTCAACCTTTTTTCGTTGTTGCTCTGGGGGCAAAAATTTGTGGTAGGTAAAAGTGTGTCTAGTTTTCTACATAAAGAAGAATATGTGAAATTATGTGTGCAATGTATTATATAGAGATTTCTCCATGTTGCCAGCCATTTTGTGTCTGTAGACCGGTTGCCAATGCAAGCAGCCCATGAGGAATGTAAATTAAAAAAAAAATTGAAAATTCATAACTTTTGAATGGATCATCCGATTTAGCTCAATTTTTTTTCAGTATGATTAATTTTTCTCCATCCACTGACAGTACATTAAAGTCTGGGGTTAATTTACCTTTTACCGTCGCAAACATGGACTTTAGCTTAAGAGTCATTTTGTGCGAGCTGTATAAACCAATGGAACTGTGTGACAGCGCATGGCAAAGATTTCTGCACCACATTCAACAAAGATTCCTTTGCAAACTAGATTGGCCTACTTTACTCTTTTTAAGGTTAAAATCTACCAAATTTATGATGAATTTTTCGCAATCTGCCAGTTGGGGAAACAAAATGACATTAAAATATGAATAAGTCACTTGTCAACTTGTATTGTGGCATGATCATGTGTGGCAATTTGGACTTCTGCCACCTGAGGTTAACTAATTATGTTTGCAATTTTTACATTGCGCCCACATGACACACTAAAAAGGTTAATTGTTTTAACGTTAGCTGGCCCTGTGTGAGGCCTGACGCCCTGACCTGCTTTGCCATTGACAAATGACATAAAGATGTACTATAAGTATAGTATTCGAAAAATAAGATAAATTTAAAAACTGTGAGAACTATGGAATCAAAGTAACCCAACTAAGCTCAAGCAATGGAGAGTTTACTTTACTCTTTGGCCTTCACTTAGCTTGGCCTTTAATAGGAGAACTTGACACAAGGGGGTGTTGCTCAAAAGTTGCAATTGATCGATCGCAAGTTGCTATCCATATGATGACGTGCCAATCAAAATCAATGTTTCATGCGCGTCTTGTTAAATGCGCATACAACGCGAGAATTAAAATACGTGTTACAATTTACAAAGTTACAATTGATTTGCAGCTGATTTTGAACAACACCCTCTAACTCTAAGTTAGTTAGGCCTAACGTAAGTTCGAATACACAGGACTAACAGTTAAACACGAACACAGAAGCCTCCGCCTATAATACGGTATGTACCTGTCACGCAATCTGGGCACCAGCTTTCTCCATTGCTGCCTTTTCCTCCACAAAACAGAGCGAAAATTCTCTTGTCTTTGAGCTCTTCAACAAGCTGAAGAAACCCAGTGAGTCCATCCGTTGCTCTTTTTAAAACCATTTTTAGAAAAAATTTAGTGCAGAAAACTCCAGAAATCAATGAACGACTATGGTGTCGCCGAATCGAATGACCCGAGCAGAGCGGAATATTTTTTTTTTTTTTAAACCCACCGATAGGGCATAATTTATTTGTTGTTCTTTTCATAGGCGCGGATACCGAGGACCCACAGAAATCGGAACATTATAGTTGGGGAGCCCAGTGCACTTTGATCAAACGAACGAGGTACCAACGTCTGGCCATTGGAACATATAGGAATACATCCCGAATATGCGAATCCGTGCGTCTGCCGGGACACGCCCCCAAAGGGCCCCCAAATTTGGCCCCCATATTTACAGTCTAGAGAATCGACGTGTGACCCAACGACTATCGACGCTCCTCTATAGAGAAATAGACATCCCATACGAAGATCACATCCAGAGTAAAGTGACAAGAAGCAGACGGACACATGACAAGCAATTCACCGTTTTCCAATGTGCCTCCACACCGTTTGCAGAGTCATTCTTCCCTGAAACTGTAAAACTCTGGAACAACCTGCCACAGCAAAATGTTGACATAAAATCCAACGTATCATTCAAATCAGCAATCCAAAGACTCATGCAATAATATAAACTCAAAACCCCACTCTCCACGAGCCCAAAGTTAAACTTCCAGTTGTAGTTCCAAGAGGACCTTTCCGGAAGTGATGAACACAAGGTACAAGGTACATAGAAACCCCAGACTATTGCCTATATATGACCGGGACAACATTTCTGCTGTTTTTGGCCCGACAGACGCCCTTAAAATGTCGGTCCCCCATAAGGATGTGAAAAAATTAAAACAAATCATTTTCCCATAGGTATGTGCACAAATTCATCATGAAATTCATGAAATCATCATTTACCTCGTATGTAAAGGATATCAAGCAAAATATGCGCATTTGACTACAATTAATAGAAACTGTGGAAATGTCGAAGGCCCCTGTAAATCGTTCTTTCGACCAAACGGGCAACTGTCCGGGCTCTGCAGGCGCCAAGATGGCCCAAAATTAATATGGGGGTACCTCTCAAAACCAGTTTTAAATGGAAGCATGCATGGACACCCCAGACTATTGAATGACCTATGACAGAAAAAACTTCTACTGTTCTGGGCCCGACAGACGCCCATTAAAATGTCGGTCCCCGTTTTGTGTACAAAATGAAAAAAAAAAAAAACATTTTCACATATGATTGTGTACAAATTCATCATAACAGTTATAAAGATCACCATTACTTCGTATGTAAAGGAAAGCGATTACCTAATTTGATACAGTAGAAACTGTGGAAATGTCAAAGGCCCCTGTAAATCTTATACTTTCAACAAAACGGGCATCTGTTTGGACTCTGCAGACGCCCAAAATTGGCCCCAAAACCACTCATAACCAGTTTTAATTAAAAGCATTAACAGCCAAAAGTAGCGGATCCAGGGGGGGGGGGGGCGTCTCGGCGCACGCTCATTATTTTTCGGCCAGGGAAAAAAATGAAAGGAAAAGGGAAAACGAAAGGAAAGTAGGCGTTATATTACTCACTTTGTCTATAAATATTTTTTTTTTTCTTTTAGAAATATGCTCTTATATGCCAGGAAATCGCATGTAAGAATATTGAATTCTATTTTTTCCGGAACAAATCGACACATGTCAGTGACGGATTCAGGCGGGTAGGGACGCACGCCTCTTATTTTTTTTTTCTAAAGTGCTCTAAAGTTCTTTTTTCCTAATGTGCTCTTGAACTTCTTTCTTACTCCAAACATTTTTCCTGTTGCAATTAGAAGCCTATATTTTTTCAGATGTAATTTCTTAGTTAGTTACTCCGATGCAGAAGCTTTGTGTTTATTATATATAGGAAACGCCACTTTCATGATCTATTTATAAAACATCTCCCTACCGTGGGAGGGGGACAACCCCTCCCATACCCTCTCCGCTTCACCTTTATAATAATATTTTCCAAATTTTGCCGATATTTTTGCATACATACTCTTCAGAATATTCCAGGCGGGTGTGTAGGGGACGCGCGCCCCATATAATTTTTTTTCCCTAGAGTGCTCTTAAAACGCGATTTTAGAGGGAGGGTCATACCTCTTCCCACAAACTCCCCACTCGATCGGACATGATGCAAGAATAAAGCTCCGCTTCCTCGCCGATGGGGCGCCCGGCCCCCTATTTCACAATCCTGGATCCGCCCCTGGCCAAGAATATCGATTGACCCAAGACGACAAAATTTCTGCTTAAGAAAACTAAATCTGATGTTTTGGACTTGACATGCAGATGCCCATAAAATTTTGGTCTCCCACAGGCCTGGGCTAAACATTAAAATAAAAAACTAACCAAAAAAAATACATCTGTCCATCATAGGTCTGTGCACAAAATTCATCATCATATTGATGGAAATAATACGTCTTTAAATCCACATTCGATGCTATAAAAATAGCAGCGGCGATGTCAAGGGCACCAAATTGATTCTACTTTCCACCAAATGGTCAACTGTGTTGGCTCGTTATAGACAGTGAAAGGACCTCCAAATTTGTGTATCGATTGAATTTGATGTCCGACTCAAAATAAGGTTTAACATGAAAGCATAATCACCGCAGACATTTTCTGCTGGTTTGGGCCTGGAAGATGGCCTGAAAATATCGGCCTCTATTGTGTACGGAATCAAATTTACACGGTAAATTAAAATTCATTTTATTCATGGAATCATCTGAATCAATTTCCACTGTACACATTGGACATTTGATGTGATAGAGAATAAGGAGATATTAAGGGCACCTCTGTTTTTTGTTATTTATTTCCCACCGAAAGGGCATCTGTCTAGAACCAAACAGACGCCTCAATCAAAATAATGGGTCTGGTTATAACATAGTCGGCCTCTTTCAATCGAGTTTTTAATAAATGCATGTGTACCCCCGATAACGAATAATGGTCGGGGTCAGTTGCCCCTTAAATCATGACGCCAAGAGGGTTATGTACAAAATGAAAATTATAATATCTCCATAGCTCTGTTATTTATCCAATTAGAATNAAACCATTTTTAGAAAAAATTTAGTGCAGAAAACTCCAGAAATCAATGAACGACTATGGTGTCGCCGAATCGAATGACCCGAGCAGAGCGGAATATAATTGTTTGAATAGGCGCGGATACCGAGGACCCACAGAAATCGGAACATTATAGTTGGGGAGCCCAGTGCACTTTGATCAAACGAACGAGGTACTAGGAATACATCCCGGATATGCGAATCCGTGCGTCTGCCGGGACACGCCCCACGGGGCCCCCAAATTTGATTTAAATCTGCGAACATAGGAGGTACCAACCACTCAAAACCAGATAGAAACCGCAGACTATTGCTTATGACAGACAAAATTTCTGCTGCTTTGGGCCCGACAGACGCCCTTAAAGTGTCGGTCTTCCATAAGGATGTGAAAAAAATAAAAACAAATCATTTTCCCGTAGGTATGTGCACAAATTCATCATGAAATTCATGAAATCATCATTTACCTCATGTGTAAAGGATCATAAGCAAAATATGCGCATTTGACTACAATAGAAACTGTGGAAATGTCAAAGGCACCCTGTAAATCTTTCTTACGACCAAACGGGCACCTGTTTGGGCTCTGCAGGCGCCAAGATGGCCCAAAACTAATATGGGGGTACCTTTCAAATTAGCTTTAAATGAAAGCATGGACATCCTAGAATATTAAATTACCAAAGACAGACAATGTCATCTCTGCTGTTTTGGGCCCAACAGACGCTCTTAAAATGTCGGTCCCCAAGGATGTACAGTACAAAATATTTAAAAAAAAAAAATTCCCATAGGTCTGTGTACAAATTCATCATAACAGTCATAAAAATCACCAATTACTTCGTATGTAAAGGAAAGCAATTACCTAATTTGATACAGTAGAAACTGCATTTGTGGAAATGTCAAAGGCCCCTATAAATCTTATACTTTTAACCAAACGGGCACCAGCTGTTTGGGCTCGATCTGCAGACGCCAAAAATTGACCCCAAAATTAAAACCACTCAAAAACAGTTTTAATTGAACGCATTTACAGCCAAGAATATTGAATGACCCAAGACTAGATATACTGTTTTGGACTCAACATACGCCCATAAAATGTTGATCTCCCACAGGCCTGGGCTAAACATTAAAATTACATCTTTCCATTATAGGTCTGTGCACAAAATTCATCATCATATTTATGGAATAAATACGTCTACCACATGCGATGCTATGAAAATAGTAGCGGAGATGTCAAGGGCACCAAATTAATTCTACTTTCCATCAAATGGTCAACTGTGTTAATTGGCTCGTTAGAAAGTGAAATGACCTCCAAATTTCAAATTTGTGTCTCGATTGAATTTGATGTCCCACTCAAAATAAGGTTTAACATGGAAGCATAATCACCGCAGTAATTTCCTGCTGGTTTTGGCCTGGAAGATGGCCTGAAAATATTGGCCTCTATTGTGTACGAAATCAAAATTACACGGTATATTAAATTAATTTTATTCAAGGTATCATCTGAATCAATTTCCACTGTACACATTGGACATTTGATGTGATATAGATTTTTTAAATTCATTTTTCCACCGAAAGGGCATTTGTCTAGAACTAAACAGATCAACGCCCATACAAAATAATGGGTCTCGTTATAACACAGTCGACCCCTTTCAAAGGAGCTTTAAATGAATGCAAAGTGTACCCCGATAAAGAATAATGGTCAGGGTCAGTTGCCCCTTAAATCATGACGCCAAGAGAATTATGTACACAAATGAAAATTATAATATCTCCATAGCTCTGTTATTTATCCAATTAGAATGATCGAATTAATGTATAGAATGCTTATATTAAGGAAATTTCTAGTACCCTGCGATGTTTAGCTTACGAACTGTTTTTCCAATATAACGAATAAAGGTCAGACAAGTAGGGTATAGTATCGATACAATTGTGGGATAATAAATTGTATTACCACTGCTGTACATTTTCAAAATCAATCTTTTATATTGATATATAATGAAACTAAAATTAATTACATATGTCATGAATTTGTGAAGTTTCAATTATGAATATATCAATTATGATTATTGTTTTCTGTTAAGCGCCATGAGCGTCAGAGCCTGACGGATACCGGCGCTATATAAATATTCATATTATTATTATCATTATTATACCTATTACTTTGTTTTCAGGATTTGGATTTTATTTTTCAGATACTATATAATCTTTTTTTTTTTTTTAGGATTTATGACTAATACAATAATCACTTTAGGGCCATTCATGACGTGTCTACAAACCTAAACATATGTCCTTTTGTGGATAGTAAAGTAAAGAGGGGCCTATTACATTAAATTAATTTCAATAAATCCAATATAGTATGCACTTTGCGGTAATCTAAGCTTCCTTTGTTCTGAGGCAGTTAACCATGAATGAACAAAGAGTCGTGTTGAATCGTGTTGCCTCCGGGCCTCTATGTGACCGGGGCTTTAGAAAACACGCAAATTGATTAATATTTCGGACATGGCCTGTAAACAAAATCTTAACTTGATAAAATGTAAAATCTTAAAGGGGGCCATGCAAACATCGCAAATCCGCCTGTCGGGGATGTGATGCGAATGGTCTGATATAAGAGAGAGAGAAGCTAGCGAGGAAAAATTGCAAATGTAATTTTTTTCACTACATTTTCATCCTAAAATGATCTAAGTGTTAAAGCGTTCATTGGGACTATGTAATAAATAACATCATTAGATTTTGATTGCTCTATCACTTATATTCCCTGTTACACAATCATAATTAAAGGGATGCAAACTTGAGTTCAGCTGACATGCATGACAACAGCAAAACAAAACAGTTTCTAAAAACGGACGTACCGCTCGGGGCCTAAAGTCTTTTTTTCTGAAGTGCCACTGGATCTGCGTACATAATGGTTTGGCTTCGTCAGTTCGAGCGATCAATTGATTCTTCTCTCGTAAAAAATCCCGCGTGTACACAAGGTGCTTCACGGTATTGTACTTCAGTATAAGTTAATATTGGTTCGGTAGTTCCACTTTTGTACTACTTTGTGTACAGTTACCAGTATCCTTATTTCACTAAAAAAATGTAGGTCGTATTATTATTCATGTGTGTTTACAGCCACTGAATACCATGGCATGAAAAATACCAGCCAAAAATGATCCACATGTTCAAATATATGGTGTTTGCATGATAACACATATAGATTTTCAGAAAACTTTTACCATCAAATCGTTAGCTAATAATATACTATATCATCTCTGAATGTTTGTGGACGATTAGAAACTGCGATTGCTCTCGATCAGGAAGTGGACTTGTAAAATTGTTCTCGGATACAAGGTTTTGTTGCATTGGTCATGTTGGTCTGCAATGAATCAGAAGGAGCATTTTTACAACATGGAAACAGCCTTTTTCACAGAGGGAGTATAATAATGAGATACATTTTTGACCTTTCTACGGTTATTACAGACTAGACATTTCATTTATTATGTTTCTACTCGACGTGTAATATTATTGCGATGGGGGCTTCCTTGTACAAGCAGAAGGCCAAGCAAACAGATATTTTCCTTCAGACCCTAAACTCGAGGAGTGAATTGAGTTACGCCAGACTGGGCTATGGGAAGACAGGTACTGGCAAACCAGTGATAGTTGAGCTCAACAGGAAAGAGGAAAAGGAAAGATTTAAGAAGGTAGTTGTCCCTGACGGTGATTTTATCTTATATTGGTTAACGGTTGTGAGTGCTGCTGTTGTGTATAACTTATGGATCTTGATTGCCCGCGAAGCTTGGCCGGAGTTGTAGGAGAGAGGTCGGGTAGCCTGGTTCCTCCTTGACTACTGCTGTGATTTAATCTACATTCTAGACAACATTGTCCAGGCTAGAACTGCTTACCTAGACCAGGGCCTTCTTGTTATCGATGGAAGGAAACTCTTAGACCATTATGTCAAATCATGGCAGTTTGTTGTCGATCTCATGTCCCTCCTCCCAACCGATCTCTTCTATCTTCTGGACACCAACCGGCTACATCCTCTCGTGAGATGTCCTCGATTCCTTCGAGTCTATCGGTTCCATCTCTGGTACACCAAGGTCGAGATAAGGTCACAGTTCCCAAGTATCTTTCGAGTGGTTAACCACGTCCACCTGCTTCTCTTTGGTCTCCATTGGACTGCTGCTGGGTATTATCTCGTCAGCAATGCTATCTCAAAGGATGCCTCAGTCCAATCGGAAGGTTGGGGTTACTCAGACCCAAGCACTGGTAGGAATGCTACGTTGGCTTATCAATACCTAGCTTCATTCTACTGGTCCACACTGACACTCACAACGATTGGTGATCTTCCTGCTCCCGACAATGAGATTGAGTAAGACATGCATTTATTAGAGAATGTGGTTTATTTCTGTCAAATTAAAGGGGAACTTCACCCAGACGTTGATGTGCTCTCAGTGGGTAGAGAAAAATACAATGATTAAAATGCGAAAATTTGAGCAAAATCCGACAATCCGTATAGTTTTGAATGTTCAAAGTTCTGATTTTTACCCCTCATGGGCTCCTTAAATTGGCAACCTACCTGCACAAATGGCTGCCAACATGGAGAACTCTCCATTAATTTTGTACACAGAATTTCACATTTTCTGAGAGAAAATCAATATCTGGGTGAAGTTTACCTTTAATTGGAAGACTTAGTTTACACTCCCATGCCTTGTTATTGTACTAAATTAATTGAATTTTGCGAATGAGGTGTTCACCTATTTAAAAAGTCGTTATAATTTTAAATTAGTAAAATAATTAAGATATCATTCTTGTGTACCAAAGCGTCATTCTTGGTCATGTAATGATTGTTATTATTACACATGTTGACATTATTATTGTGCCACTCATCCAGAGGTATCCAGATGATAAGAAATATATAAAATATGTCTGTGGCAGAAGCAGGCCCGGAATAGACTAATTTCATAATGTATTCAACATTATTCACGTTTGCCTTTTAAGACGAATTATGTACGCAACTCTAAAAAAAAATAGCAATAATACAATAGTGAGCATGCCGATCGCAAAAATGTACGTTGCTAAGTTGTACAAACATTTTAGCTTGACAAACCTAGCAGCAACTACTACATGCCATCCGTATTTCTTCAATTGATATACAATTATTTCATATCTGGTGAACATCTAGTTTGCCATTGTGCTTAAAACTATAATACGTTACGATACGTGTTTATTTCATCCCATGGAAAAGATAAAAGCTTTCAATTAATTCCGGATGTTTTAAAGGAAATTTTAATTGCCTTCTTTGCGCTTCAATTTGCAAATAATTTCTTATTAGCTACACACAATCTTTGATTGACATATACTTTTCACTTTCGCTTTCAGGTATGCTATTCAAATTGTTGGATATCTCGTGGGTATATTTATTTTCGCCACAGTTGTAGGTAAGACTATGTGTTAATTACGAATAATGGAACCCCCATATCGAAGCAGTTGTATAGCAATTTTTTTTCATGTTATGTACCATATTATCGGGTAATTCAGGATGCGAATCCATCCTTCGAAAATATAGACTTATTTATACTTAATCTGTCATCGTCATTGTTATAGCAATCTCACATTACTTCCGAGTTGTATTTATTAATTTATCTAATCAATTACATAATTATCCATTTCTTTATCTGTTTATTTACTTATCTACTAGTATTTTATTTTATATTTATTCATGTATTTATCTATTCATCTTTATTCTATAAAGGCCAAGTAAATACTATTCAAAGCCATATAAGCCTATTGAACACTTCAAATTCATTTCAAGCATATTGGACACTATATGAATTTGTTGTCGAGCTGGCTGAGCAAAATATAAAAGAAAACGCAATGATTTTATTCTTTTTAAAGGGCAAATCAGCGCTTCAATTACTAGTCGGAATGCAAGCCGAATGGAATTTGAGCGCCAAATTGTAAGTAGAAATATTTTTCTTTGCCTATTTTTGTCATTTCAGTTGAATGTTTATTGCCCCAAGGTTGTCGTCTGTCTCACTCATACTCTGCATTACAAAGTTTGGTTCAAGTCTAGTATATTGATCCCTAACTACCTGCATACCTTTTCAAGAACGTTTTTAGAAATTAATTTTTACAGATATTAAATTTAAATGTTTGTAACAGCCTTAATCATGTTGATAAAAAAAAACAACTTCTAGGTCCAACTACACGAAATGGTGTTCCTACTAAGACGTCTTAATTTCTTGTGCCACCCTCTAAACATTGATGCATCAACGTTTATGTTTATGCTAAGATGTTTTCACAAGTTGCATTGATGTCTCAGCAAGAAGATGATATCTTAAGCCCCGGTCACATAGGACCCCGGAGGCAACACGATTCACCCCGACTCGTTGTTCTGAGGCAGTTAACTGTGAATTAACAAAGAGTCGGGGTGAATCGTGTTGCTTCCAGGTTCCTATGTGACCGGGGCTTAAGACAGTTTTGTGCAATCGGCCCCTCGCTGATAGCAGACCTTTTACTATGACTGATTAAATACTATATGAATATTTGAGAGGCATTTAAAGATGATCTAAACCGCTATATTTGTGGCAAATTGGCAACCTAATGTCGCGCGACATGACCAGGGGTGATGACATATGACATGCAATGACCTGTGTTCGTCAATAAGATAAGCATATTCTATATTGCTTTTTATGCCCTGTCTGTCAGTCTTTTGACGCAATCTAATCCCTTTTTCTTGACATATTCAGCTTCTGAAGTATTGCTCTTAATGTAGACGAAACACATTGATATATTAATATGGATTTAATAAACTATATATCTGATAAGAAATGTGTATCTTTCTGTTGTAATGCTTCCATGACAGAGTTCCCTTTAACCACTTTCAATACCGGTAACTGAATGCCTTTTGGGTTTATAATGACAACAATCATACAAAAAGAAGAATGTATTCAGAACAATAAAGAACATAATGAATTGTACGAAACAATTGACACAAATGACGAGTATTATTAAAAGAAGCATTAACATGTTAATTTTCATATCTAGACAATCCATTAGAATTATCTCCGAATTAGTGTTGAAAATATATCTTATAAATACATCTTCTTATTATTCATTGTAAATTCATACGCAATCACTAAAAATGAGTAAATGATGTATCACTTCATCTTTAATATGAGACTTATTTTGTGAAGCTATACATTCCTTCAGCATAATCGTTGACGCACTTAACTGCATAAATGAATCAACAGCTAATGATGTGCTTTAGATAATAATAATAATAATTGGTTTGTCGAGAAGAGTAAATCATCAATTCAATTTTCATCTGGCTCACCTGGGATTGACGAGAATGAGTACGTCGCAGGATCTGAAGTTGAAGAGGAGGACGGCGAAGGCCAAGGTAACCAGAAAGCAGAAAGCGGTTGCCTTGCTGATGAATGAGGAACGTTCGCCTCAAGAGGTTCAAGATGGTGTTAAAGAGGTAAAGGAAGCGTTCGAGGAATTAACAGTAATCCACGAACAGTATAGCGCCACCATAGTTGATGATGAAGCATTCGAAGAGCAAGAACTATGGATGGATGAATGTCA
>BQKZ01007232.1:9716-19980 GCA_036244855.1 Temnopleurus reevesii | reverse complement strand
GCAGGGGGGTGCAGGGAGAGGGACTGATCTGGACTAAAGGAGAAAATGACATCCTCATAAACATCCTCGAAAACACGGCCTAAGGCTGTTGACAGAATATATTTGTGCGTATTCTCTGATGATTAATCAATGACTTTGCTTTTATTTTCCGGAATATTTATAGAAGTTTATTTTCAGAATTTGACAACATGGGACATATTGTCTTTGATAATGACAAACAAGTGGTATTTTGAGAATTGTCAGTCAATTAGTCACGTTCCTAGAATCCCCCTTGTAAATAAGGACACTATGAAATAAAAGAACAAATAAACTGGACTAAATAAATAGCTACCCATTCAAGCTCTCACATTGGCTCCAGTGGACAAAAGAAAGGATATTCCTTGTTAATCAGCTAATAAGTTTGGCATCTGTTCTACAGTTCTTTGCAAAATTATCTGAAATAAAATTTCTTTTACGTTCTCCTGCCAATTTTACCCCTAATTTCAATACTGTCTTCATTCAAGAAGTGTCTTAAAACACACCTTTTCTTTTAATTATATGCTCTATTAATATTTTGGTTTGTTGGTAATACATGTATTAGCATTCTGTTATATTTATACATGTATGCATTTGTTTGCCTGTTCTGTATTTCTTCTACCTTCCCTGTATTGCGTTTTGAATCTTGCGAAAAGGCACTTTATAAATGCAAATTATTTATTATTTGATCAATATCTAATTCTACCAGGCTCTTTATTGAGGTGATTTTCAAGCAGGCATAACGTCAAGACCACATGCCCAGTTGCAACAAAACTTGTCTCAACAGTTGCATAAGATCTGAAAGAAGAAAGTTACAATCGCGCATAGCTCAGAAAAAATGTTGGTGGCACGGTGCAGCGAAACGTTGAATGGGAGGTTATCATACATGCCGCCCCCCAAAAAAGTTGCATAAGATCTGAAAGAAAAAAGTTACCATCATGCAAAGCGCAGAAAGAAATTTTGGCGGCATGGCGTAGCGAAACGTTGAACCTCCCAGCCCATCCCCCCCCTCCCCCCCCCCCAGTAGGCTTGTGTGGGAACTGGTTTATTTTTTCCAATTTCGTTGTCATTAAATTTCATAGTGAGGGTGATTCTACAGGGTATTGATTCTAGAATTTTCAAGTGATTGTCGGCTTAGCGCCATTTTTCTTTTGTAGAGTGTAGGAATCTTGTGAGAGAGCCTGAAGGTAATGGGTAGGTCATAGGAGAATGTCCTGGTTTTTACTTGTAAACAAGTATTCCATTTTATAATTTTTTTCCTTTGTGTGGCTGCCTTAATATTCAAAGTATTTGTAAGCATTTATCTGGTTTTCCCATCGAAATTGTAAAAAAAGTTGTTATGATTGGGAAAAGATATTAAAATAGTCAGAGAATTCTTTGGGGGAAATGACTAAATCAAAATAAACATTATAGACACAGTTACATTTTTCTTTAGATTTGGTAGTCTTAATCCTCATTCACATTTCCTTCCAGCTTAATTGAGACTAGAATTAATTACACTAGAAATGTAATGAAATAATCTGAAATTGGCCAAAATTGTAGTCATTGAGGTAGGAATCACCCAGAATCTAACAGAGCATTTTGAGAGCACTGTGGAAAGTGGATACATCTACTGTATAAATTCCATAGTATATGTGTTTATATTATTTTCCAAAAGAAGAACAGTGTTCCAAAAGGGTAACATTACCCCCACATCGAGAGCAGACAATGAAGAATTATGTGACAGTACGATTCGTTTAGCCTCACTTGGCAATCAAGACAGGGGCCTGCCAAATTTAGCGCAAATTATTTTGGGATTGCTGACTAAGTTGTTCTGCCCCACAGAGTTTGGTGCTGTTTAGAAGAATTCTTGTCTTTTTGTGTGGGGTGGTGGGGGGGTGGGGGTGGGTGACCGATTTTCAAGTTCAGTGACATATAGAGAGTAGGCTTCATAAATACAATCCTTACATACAAAGTAAAGTACAATGCTAGTTTGAGAAAAGGGTTCAAGGAAAATAGTTCCACAGAATAGGAAATCCCTTTTGATATGGAGGGAGAGGAGAGGCGATACGGCGATGGCAGGCAAATGTCTAGCGCTAATAAAAACACTTCTGGTAATGGCTCCTCCCAAAGCGAGATAAATGGGAGCAAGTTATGTATGTATTCATTGTACAGGGGATCGCATTTCGTTCCGGCAGTCCAAATGCAGCATAAACACAATTCAATTTGAATCAGTTAATACGGAATATGAGACATTCACATAAAATTGAAAATAGATTTGTGTTGCTTTTTTAGCTGTAGCTAATGATGATTGCATTCGTGTGTGATTTTGTTATAGTTACATTTAGAGAAATTGGAAAATCGTGATTTAGGATGAGCAATGGTGTACCGTTTCCTTTATTCATTAATCCAGTTGTATCCATCCTCCCATATCACACACACACACACACACACTCTCTCTCTCTCTCTCTCTCTCTCTATCTTCTCCTCTCCCTCTCCCTCTCCCTCGTTTTATTTATCTATCTCTATTATGCTGTTCACACATACTCCGGTTAAATTTCTTGGTAACTGTGAGATAGATAATAGATTCTTGTTTCTTGCATGTGTAACCGTTCACACACGAGGGAACTTGCTCCATGGGAACGGGATATTTTGAGACATGTATTTGGTCAATGTAAAAGGTATCCTGCTGTGGAGGGTGAACAATTCAAGCTGCTCTCTAGCCAAAAACCCAAGGGCCAATTGCACGAAATGGTCCTAACTATCCTCTTCTTGCTATGAAGTCTGAACTGTGCCACCCTCTTAACGTGGACACAAACAGGGATATGTCTATGTTAATAGAATGGCAAAAGAGAATAGCTAAGAGGATTTCATGTCTTTGGCCTCTGGACCTTCATGCCGTGACTTTATTATCTCACAGTGAGAGATTTGAGCGGGAAATGATTGAACAGGGCGTTTGTCTCATCCTCCATTCCTCCCTCCCCTCCTTCAGTTTCCCTTCTTTCTCCCCTCCAGCTCCAGACCTCGTCCCCACCCTTCATCTCTCCTGGAAAATTTTCCAAGGGGAGCAAATCAAGCGCTCACACACCCACACCGGTCTACCATTTTCAACATGAGCAACATTAGGGACGTTCGCACTGCGATTTCAAATTGATTTGGGTCTCAATCCGAACATCCATTTTATTCAGCCAGCATTCGCACTTGAGAGGTGATTCAAAATCGCGATCCAGATTCGGAGTCTAGAAGTTACACGATCGCTGTATCAAAACAATCACTGCACACATGTATTCGCACGGCAGATATCAATTACATTAATCTTCAAATCACCTACCGTTCGCACTACGGTTGTCAGGGTGATATTTCAGAATAATCACACTCCAGAGTGGGATTTGGATCTCAATGGGAATCACCAGAATTTTGTGTTCGCACGACTAATTAGGATGACCCTAATATTGATGTTTGGACATCGATGTCAGAACGCGATTATATGCCAAGTGTGAACACCCGCATTCCCATTCCCCTGCCCAAGCATCCAAACTCAATGGCTAATTTCCGTTCCTTATTTTTGGAGTTATTTTAGGAAGATGAAGCGAGACTGGTGAAGCATTTCTGTAATCATTATTTCCTTAGGGTGGATAAATAAAAACACTTTGGCTTGTTCTTATTTTGCACGTGTCAACTTACTTTTTTCTTTCAATAACTGTTAAAAATAGATAACGCTCATGGAATTTATTTTTTTCCTCTCGCAGAGTGTTTCCTATGTGATTACACAGAATTTAGAAGATACTTTTCTTCAAATTAGTATGAAGAACGGATAATTTTCAGTAGATATCTTGTAGCATCCACACATTAATTTTGGTCCCAATCTAATTTTACTCAAAAACATTTTCCAAGTATTTATTTTATTTCATTTTTTTGTCATATCATTTTAGAATATATCCCAATTCATTAATAATAACACAGTTCTTGTATGTTGCATATTGCTGCTATTACATCTCTATGCATATAATCTACAACCATTGTTGTATTATCACCCTGGCTTCAGCAATGGCAGCTTTGAGGGGCTTATGTATTTCAAGGAACATATATCCATACCAGGTACCCACTCATTCCACCTGGGTTATGTGCAGCACAATGTGGATAAATGTCTTGCAGAAGAAAAATTGATATCATGGGCGGGATTCGAACCTACCACACTCGGGTTGAAAGGCGAGACCCAGTACCACTATACCACTAATAATCAAGGAATATCTCCCAAATTCTTTTTCCATTTTCTGAAATTTTCAAATTATACCTCTGATAATACCCACCACTTGAATTTCAATCAGAGTTCAATTCCATGTGGGAATTCTATTGATGACTGCCCCGGGACTTGAAACTCGCTGTGGGAGGAAATATTCACCTCGTAGCGTTGCCAATTTGATGTTGGATCTCATCTCTTGGAACACATTTCAGCTGTGACATATGGATAAGGTTTAGCTCGAAACAGTAACATCTTTTTTATTTTTGAAAGTACATCAAAGTTCAGTACAGTGTCATCTCTACATGTATCTCATTTTGTTATTTATATTTCTGGTCATTATTTTTTATGCAAACTTTAATATTCTGGATTTTTCTCATAGCAGTAACACCTCTTAGTCAAAATAGCATTGAACACTGATTCTTTTGAATATATCTAATTGTGTATCATTCTTCTTCTTCTATTTCTTCATGTTAACTCATTGACCAGTAGAATTGGGTGGGCCTTGTACAAAGTCTATGAGAATATAAGAATTCAGTAGTCAATGTGTTAATGTTTTCTTCTTCTCCTTCTTCTTGATCTGGTCAAATATGATAGATACAAAGATGCACTCCATTTCAGGATGAAAATGAGATTTTCGTAGATAAATACTCAGGAAAATGTTACCTTTATCGTAAACATAATGGCGTCGAGTGTTTGCTATCATGAAGAAAAAAAGTAAATTAGTCTTTAAACCTTATTTTTATATGCAGAGTAATGTGGACCAAAATCTTTGATCACATTTCTCTCAAAACGGCCAAATTAGAGTTGCGTCCACCAACACCAACACGAACACTTTGATTTTTAAATTAATTTGGTGTGTCAATGACACAAATTCTTAGAAATGGTGGTGACATTTTCTGTCCTTCTTAATAAGGTTATTGAATAGTGTCTCGTGCTCAAACAGATGAAGAAATAATCAATAGAATTATAGGAGGCTCTGCCTCGATTTACTGGTGTTTAATGTTGTCTTCTGAATATTGATAAAGTATCATACCTACCCATATAATGAACTCTGTAATCTATGAATATTACCAGAGAAAGTATTGATGACATCTATCAAAGCAAGGTCACGTTTCGTAAATGAAGGTCTTTGCGTCCTTTTCGTGAACTCCTTAACCTTCTTTGTCTGGCCTGGTACTTGGAATTCATCATCATTTTCTTTTTGAGTGCAGTTACACCAAATCAATAGCAATCAAGAAGAAACTCTTGATTGCTATTCAGCTATTCACAATTGTTGTTCAGCTATTTTCAGTTGTTTGTTTGACTAAATTTATCTCTGATGCACTTGAGAAGTATTTAAAGAAGTTTGGATCGAGAATTCATTGATTTTTTGGCTGCTTTGCACCTGCCCTGCGTGCCTGGTATGATTGTAATGACGTCAGTCGAAAATTTAAGGGAGATTTTGAAGGAATTAATCTGGGTTTTTTTTTGTCTGATCTAGCTGTTTTCAATATGAAATTTATAAATTGCTAAATAAATCTGCAGTAAATATATTTTATTAGCGATTCCATGAAGGGGTCATGTACGCTACGCAAAAATGTGAATCCCTTGACAATTGTTCATTCAAATTTATTGAGATTCACATATGAATTTTAGAACCCCGATTTCTTTCACCTAATTTGAAGCTTTTAATCAGCCGGGGTCAGCTGTACGCGCAATAAGCGTACAATGTCCGATCAGCTATGCGGTTAACTCTGAGTGGATCTGATTGGATCGCGTCATGTCCGCGACCGTTCTATTTAGAGTAAGGGGGTGACACGTACGGAGCTCGGTGCCTATTTACGTGGCAGGGACACGAAGGCGATTTATTTACCCGTTCACGCACTGACTGCATCGAAACTGTTTCTTTTGCAGCAGATTTTTTGGCTAAATTTTTCCTTCTGTATGCTTGCAATGCACGAGTTCTGAGTGTACCCAATAAGCGCAGCCAGCTGATCCGCGTTATTGAAACCCCTTGGTTTCCCCTGAGCAAGAATGGTACGACCCGGTTCGCTGGCTGCCTGTAGATTTCAGTGTAACGACATCGTACCGAATGTACACACGTAAATCATTGCAATTCCGGTTTCCGCGGATCTCATAGCAAACTTCAGTTCCCAAAATGAGACAAAGCTCCCAATTAGTTTAATGTTTAGACGGGGGTATTATTCATCCAATGGGAATGCTTTATATATCAAACTGTTCAGAATAAGCTGAAGGACTTCAATCTTTTTCCGGTGATGAAAAATAGCCCACTCCCGGCAAGAAACCGCCAGATATAGTCGGAAGACTTCAGTAAGAAAGATTGATTCCACAGAAATTTTGACCAAATTAATGAAAAGTGAGCAATAAATGATGATGCAATTGAACAACAAAAAATCTTAATTTTTACATTTTCATAAAGAAGAAAAGTTAAATGTTCTAATGCTCTTTTCGGTGGTGAACTAGGCCGATAGTGGGTTTAAAGAGGTTGATGCTTAAGTGTATGTAAAATCCATATGATATGTATGAAACAGACACATCAAATTTAAATTTTCATTTAGAAATTTTCAGGAAGAAGTTAAAGGCATTTTTTTTCTCATGGGATCAAGCTGCTTTTAATTCAAGCTTGTTATACTAGTTATGCCATGAACTGCAACGTATATATTATTTATCTGAAAGTTTCCTAGTAATTGCAATTGCAGGGAGAGTTTTTCTGCACATTAATAAGTATATGCAATTTAAATAGTGCATGTATCCACTCTGCGGAGTGCATAAGGCGCTTTGCATTATTATTACCCTGTCTTTAGCCCAATGTACACCAGCGCACATGGCATTTCAAGAAATGAATATTCCCATCAGCTAGCTATTTACCTCATCTGTGTTGAGTGCAGCACAATGTGGATGAATTTCTTGCCTAAGGAAATTATCGTTTTTGATGGGATTTGAATCTACAACCCTCTGGTTAAAAGCCCAGAATCCAGACCACTACACCATGATGCTTCCACATGTTGTTTATAAGTTTCTGTAAAGCTCTCGAGAGAAGCCCATATACTGACACAAAAATATTTGTAAAAAACCCGCAGATATTGACTCTCGATCAATTGAATCTCTCTGAGGAATAATTTTATTTTATCATCAAAGCTCTATCTCATCCTCTTCGAACAATGGAAAGGTTGGTTTAAATGGATTAGCAAGAAATTAGGACGGCAAGTTCAATGTCTCGGGAGTTATTTAATTCCCAAATTAGTTTGACCTCATCCAGCCTGTAAATAAAGCATTCTGTTTATTTAGACAAATGTGCTGCCATGTCCCCAGACTAGTGTAGTCTCGATGAAAGAATGAACCTTGAAAAAAAAATAGCGTCTACCGTCGGCACTCCCTGACGTCATCGTTAGCACAATTACGGCTAATTGAAAATTTGTTTTTATTAGGTAAGGCGATCAAAGATGGCCCTCTATCCATGGCGCGTCGTCCCGGAATCTGAGGGACGCGATGAGCCTCTCCGGTGCGGTTCATTGAGGTGAATTGGTATTGAAGTGGCCTGTGTTTGTGTGTATTCTATTTCCCCTAATTCAATCAATAAAACGGAAGTCTCCATGTTCCCCATTT
The DNA here is from genome assembly GCA_036244855.1 of Temnopleurus reevesii. Taxonomy (NCBI): domain Eukaryota; kingdom Metazoa; phylum Echinodermata; class Echinoidea; order Temnopleuroida; family Temnopleuridae; genus Temnopleurus; species Temnopleurus reevesii. The sequence goes on along the minus strand of BQKZ01007232.1, from coordinate 12,137 downwards.
ACACCGGCAGTGTGTAGTGCGTGTTATACTCACTTGCAGAGATGAAGCAGTTCTGTATTATATGCAAATTGATATGTGAATAATGCAACGGCTTAACAAAGGTGAGAGAAAACTGATGATAACCACCTTTTCAACTATTCATTTTTAATGAGAGAATTGAATGCTATTGAGTGCCAAAGTATACTTTTCACTATTTGTCGTCAATGGAGCTGGTTCCTAACAATTTTGGCATTAAAAAAGTTTCAGTGAGAACGGAAGTCTTGTCCTGCCCCATTCACACCAGCAATTTGTAGTGTGTGTTATACGTGGTGGAGGCAATGTGGAGTGTTGTAGTGGTTCTGACTCTCGCCTTCCAACCTGAGGGTCGTAGGTTCGGATCCCACCTATGGCGTTAATTTCCTTTCCCTATCACAGTGGGTGATTTCATGTATGGTGTTATTGCCTGGTGTTAATGTTTATTTAACACTTAATATCAATTAAACACAGAATGTGAAATAAAACAAAAATCAGTCAGTGTTAATGTTGACTTCTTATTTTAGTGACATAGTTCTGGTCCATGGTGTTTGATTTCAGACAAATGTCATCTACTAAACTGAGATCAGCTGTTTAATTTTGTGTACAAATTTTCAATGACTAAACACCAAACCCTGAAGGATTACGAACAATTCATTTCGTGGTCGGTGTTTGTGTTACCACACAGGCCCATATTTTTAAATGCAGCTTTGAAATGATAAAAAGTTAGGGAAATGCCTGCATTTTTAGAATTGAAAATTGAATTCATCATGCTGATTCACAGAGCTAATAACTAGATTGATTTTAGCTTTTGATCATCTGAATTCAAATATTGATACACCCCTTAATCTGTGCTCAATTTTAGCAGAAATTAAGCTCTTAACACTAACACCAGCCACTAACACTGTACGGGAAATCACCCAATGTATACACTTCCATTTATTGATGATGTGATCAGAACTTTTATAATTGCGTCTTATTCATCTGATGTGAATTCCCCTTGATGCGTGGAAAGCCTCGTCAATAGGAGAAAGGGGGCCAGGCACGCTTGCTTTATAGCATTGATCGTATCAGCTCTGCATTGAACATGACATGCTATGCTTGTCTATTTATTTAACATCCTCGCGCCGAGCGTAGAGCAAGCCTAACAACCATGACCTTATCGATCCTGAATGTAACAAAAACCGGTCTGTGTAAGGTGAGATTGAAAAGAAAGAATATTTTGGAGCTTTTGGTTTTGTACTATACTACAACACACGAAGAAGCTTTTTTGAGGATACAAGTGTTGTTCTACTATTTCACCTAATTGTGCAATCAGAAATGTCAATATACCTTTGGTTTTCTACTGCCTGTATTCTTTGATTATGTTCAGAAAGCTTTGAATAAATCTTGTACTTTTTATATTATGCAGAATAGAAAACAGTGCTGTGGCTCTTAGGTTAACAAAATGGTGATATTTTAATAAATACCTTATTGTAAAATAAAATCTGTTGTAATATGAAGTAATCGTGTAGCAATATGGTGGGTTCATGTGGAAAATGCTGGTATAATATGAAAATAGTTTGGAAAATGATGAGGCCTTCCTTCAGCAGTGGAGTGAATGGGCTATATAGAATGATGTAGGTTTTTGTTTTAATAGAAAAGTGGACTTGAAACTAATAGTTTTGAAGAAGATGAAATATTGGGCAAAATTGTCACAAAAGTCTCATAGAATGGCTGTAATAAGACAGGGCTAGATGGGAAAATGATGAGGAGACCTTTCTTCAGTGGTGGAGTGAAATAAACAGACAAATAGATAGATGTAGTAATTTGTAAAATAGAAAACTGGTCTTGAAACTAAAAGATGAAATTTCGAGTCTCATATGGTGGCTGTTGTAAGACAACGCACTTTTTCCATCCCTTTCAGTCCATTATCTAAAAATACATTGTAGTTGATACTTTTCCATTCAATACTTTCTACCCCCCCCCTTCCATGACATCTCTACCATCATCAAAACTTTCCTCTTACATCATCATCCGTCAACTTTATTTAAGCCCAATCCATCAACGCCAGCGCAATCCCGATGTAACATTCCTACCAAAGACCAAGCTCCTTCAGTGGTGGAGCAATATAGGCTAGATAGATAGAGTTAGAAATTTTTAAAACGAAAACTTGTCAGGAAACTTATTGCTTTGAGGAAGATGAAATTCTGACAAAACTGTGACATGAGTATCATACGATGCCTGTCGTAAGACAGGACGCTTTTTGCATCCTCTGTAATTCATGATCTACAAATACATTGTAGTTGGTACTTTTCCATTTGTAACGTACTTTCCACCCCTCTTCTATGACATCATCATCGTCATCAAACTTGCCTCTTAAATCATCAAAACTTGTCTCTTACATCATCAGCCATCAACTTCATTTAA
>BQKZ01007231.1:7954-19948 GCA_036244855.1 Temnopleurus reevesii | reverse complement strand
CCCCCCCCCCCCCCCCCCTCGGACATAACATAGCCCCAAAAGGTCGGCCTGATTAGGGTTAAGTTTTGTAATGAGAGATAGTTTAATTGCAATGCAGTCAAATTATAGAAATTTTACTGGATGCCTTGTAGACATCAATTCAATTCTGGTTTTGTTGAAGTAAATAACAATTGCAATAGTCACAAGACTTATGTTGTCATATTTACGATGTATAGATACAAATTAAAACAGATTAAAATGAAGTATTGTCAAAAGGGCCAATGTGGATGCCTGGGTGAACAGGGATATCGTTGTCATCCAAACGCACTCACATCACTCCAATATTACGATCTTTACATTGGCTACCTGTGGATGACCGAATCAAATTTAAGATTCTGCTTCTTACCTTTCATTGCATTCATGACACTGCTCCTCAATATAATATTTCATTGATTCAACGCTACATCCATTCAAGATCACTCTGTTCTTCCTCTTCTGGCCTTCTCAACATACCAAAAGTTTCTAAAACCTGGGGGGAACGTGCATACTCATTCACCAGCCCAACTTTTTCGAATAACCTACCTGAAGACATAAAAAGCTGTTCTACTCTCCTGTCTTTCAAGAAACTTGTCAAAACTTACCTGTTCACTTCTTAAGTAAATCTTACTTACTTTCACTTCTCTCTTAATGCGCCTTGAGCACTCTACAGAGTGGATTAGACGCTATACAAATGGCATTATTATTATTATTATTATTATAATTATAATACTTGGACCATCTATTCCTTTTTGATAAGGTGGATCACTCTATGGATCCTGTTATGGGGTAAAATTTTCCCATAACATTCTCATTTTTCTTCTTTCAGCAAGAAATTTTTCCATACTGTATTGCACTCAACCCAGTTGAAAATGGGTACCTGGCAGAAATGTATTCCTTTGAATCCTTGAGCACCTGAGTGGCTTGCTTGGCAGCTATAGCCAGGGTAATGATATGGTATCCGGTATTAAGCGCAGTAGAGTATATGCATATAGTGATTGTGCTATATAAATGGACTTATAATTACATGTGTATATATGAAAATAAACAAAAAGTGAAAGGAAATATGATAAGAGCAGATCTTAACAGAGTAACTTTTGTCTCTCTTTACCCAGCGTCCCAGTATATGTAAATGCATAAAATACCATCTATACTAACATTCGTAAAATTGAGGGAAAAAAAACCTGCAAAACAATATCAAAATACATTACAATTGTAATATGCACTTTGGGATTGCTTTTGTCTCTGATTATATTTTAGAACTCTTAAAAGTATTTTGAGGGTTACAAAGTGATTGCCTGACATCTTTTATTTTGCTCTGTCTCCCTCTGTAGGTACAACAAGTGCAGCAAGTGTTACAACTATCTGATCGCCACGAGGGGCTATGTGGAGGACAAGCAGCATGTATCGGGCAAGTTGGGCAGCACATTCAGGGAACTCCACCTCTTACTAGCCCAACTGGAGTAGGGCAAGAAGAATCTATCTTCCCCAGTGGGTGTGAATGTGTGTGTGAATGAACAGAAATTTATAGAAGTACCCCTTGTACTGCGATGGCATGGGTGATTGTGTCAATCTATATTATAAAGGAAAGTTTCCACGGAACAGAATTAAATAATTTCCAAAAGATTGACTCAATCACAGGGCAGGAGTCAGGGACTAGAATTAAAGGGGAGTAAGAGCGGTTGCTCTCCTTTGCTCCCCTTAAATGCTTTTGGAGGGAATGATGTATAGAGCCCCTTGCAACATCAATATAACTATATGAAGACCCAATTTAGCTTCCCTAAAAGCCTCCTTCAGAGGCTCTAGGAGAGCTATTGAGAGCTCTCCTGCAAATTTGTTATTTCAGTCTCCGAGTAGCACTTTATGTCATGTATTATCAGGTGGCCAAAATGTTGTACTTAAAATCCATGGCAATCATTTGTGTGATGGGTTCTCAGTGGTCAGCAGGGCCACCTGATGTGGCTCGTTCGAAATTATTTGGTAGCCTGACAGGATTTTAGGTGGCCAATGCCACCTCTGCCACTGCTGAGCGTAAGCCCTGCCTAATCTGTCACCTATCTGCTAAAACTACCCTTTACTGGATCACTTTATAACTAAAAATTCCTCTGTATGCAGGCCACAAAGACATGTTTTAGATGGATCTGTATGTCTGTTTTTCTCTCTGACTAGCAGCTTGGAACTAAATGTCAATATTTTCAATGATGTTTTTGTTATTTAGGAAAGAATCTGTCATAAGAGATTGTATTAGAGCGTTGAGAAGTATTTAAAATACACCCCAATCCCTTCCATTTTGTACTTAAAAGCATGTACTTAATGATTGCCGACATTGTTTTCATTGTTGATCATAAAGAAGGTCACAACTGCCATCTAACCTTATATCCCACTCCATTCGTTTATCATCTACCACGATAAACGCTTGGCGAATCTTAGGAGGTTGTAAGAAGGTTTCACATGTTTTATGTTTTGACTCTTACTTCTGATTGAGAGTTAAAAAAATATGTGCCAGATGCATGAGCATAGAAAGAAGAAAGTTCTACACAAAATATGACCATTATTAGTGTGTCTCCATTTGCCATTTTATGCAGAGAGTTTTGCAAATGAAAATAATCACTAACATATTTTTTCATTGGCAATACATTGAACATTTATAAAAAGAACTATTTTCCATCCAAATTGGCAGCTTTTCACTGAATAGCAAACTTTTGTGTGAATAAGATTTCATTTGGTACAATTGAATTCAATTGGAATGTGCTAAAAAATTGAAAATTGCTGTGTTGCCAATTTAGGGAAGGAATAATGGCTTACATTTGGTGACAAGAATAAACTAAATGAAATTTATTGATACAGATCTATGTTTTGTCAGTGTTGGTTGTACAGAAGGGGAAAAAGGCCAACCACAGTAAAGTGATAGGAATTGAAACGCTCGTGGGAGAACTGGAGATTTTATGAAACTAGACTCAAAATGGGAGAGTCTGATTTATTAAAATCAGGGTGTACACTACAAATTGAGAATGAATTAACAAATACTAGGCCAGGTTTCTCTAGTCCGACATGAGAATTGGTACAGTCCAACCTCGTTATAAAGAGCACTGATATAACGAGATCTGGTTATAACAAGGTAGTTTTCGGGGTCTAATCTCTTTGTATTTTATGTATTTTGGTCCCGATATAACAAGGTTTGATGAGGTTTGACTGTATATCATTCAACATATTATTTTTATCCCTACATACACGATCTACAGGGTATAAATCTTGGTTAACATGTGGTAAGGCCAAAGAAGATTTGTTTTCTCTATAGATCACCTATCACATCATGAAACACCATCTCTCTTAGTTCTTTGCTGCATATGACTTGTACTTCATGATTAGATAATTGTAATATCGTCAGCGTTTTTACGAAACGGCCTATTACTATGGGGACCGCCTCTTGAGCACGTCGAAACCCCAACATTGCGTCAAGTACAATGGCATACCACCATGTTATTTCAAGGGCGTTTATTTCAATCAAATTGCTACGACTTGTTTGTACAACCATTCCTCACTAGTAGGCTGGTTCGGAAAATCGGTGACAATATTTTCTTTATTATATTCTAAATATCCATTAGGCTCTTAAAAATGGAAATTTTGAGTAATAGTGGAATATCAGGCATTACTATTTGCAATAAGCATGTAATAAGCATAGCTTTATTGAGAATCTTGTAGTTATATGAATATTTGCTTTCATTATATTTTCCTAATTTTATATGATTACATCTTTCATTTCTTTCCTTTTCTGATTCTTTTTCTATTGCAATCCTACCAAATCAAATTTTATGCACCAATGATATGATCGAAGCTGGGAGATATTGGTCCAATATTGAAATATATATATGTTTGAAATTTGTCATTGAGGCAAATGTTTGCTGTGTTGTAGTGATTTTTGTTTTTCTCATTTGTGCCATTTATTGGATAGTGATGGGTATCACTAATAAAGCTGCCTCATGTTTCTAAATATCTGTAGCAAATCTTTATATTGAAAAGACTATAGAATAGAAGTTTTATTTACCATGGCACAGATGGATAGAGGAACACATAGACTTGTCTTAAAAGAAAGTCAAATATTTTCTTTTTTTTTTATTCTAGTACTAAGTGCTTAAGGTGGAGAATTTGTCAAACCTGGTCCATGATTAAATTTGATCCCCAAAGATTGAGAGAGTTAAAGTCTAGAGCCACTTTTTCCTTATTTAAAGAAAACACAACATAGCAGTTGTTTAGAATAGGAATATAAATGTATAGGTATGACATAATAAGGAGAATTAAATTATTTTCTTCTTGTTAAATACCCTTTTCGCTATCTTGATTAATTCAAAATGCCATTGTTATTCTCAGTAGAAAGTAAGTCAGTATAAACTCCTTATTTTTTCCTCTTTCTCTCTCTTTCACCATCTCACTCGCTCCTATCTTCTCTTTTGCCTTTCTCAAGCTTTTTTTTTCTTGCGCATTCCATCTACTTAATCTGCACTCTCATTTTTCTTTCCTCAAAAATAAACACTGTATAAACTTCTCTCATGCGTTTATCATAAACCTCTTAATCATTCTCTTCAGACTTGCTTAGTCTTATATGATAGACCATGAAATAATTGTAAATGAAGATGGGGGCAACAGCGTTGATTTCAAAGCAACATTGCGCAATGGTCAAATGTATTTTTTTTTTATTGTTACATTAGGAATATAATCAGATTAATTATCTAATAAAATTGGATTGATTATAATATTATTACATTGACTTTATTGTAAAAACTACACTAAATAGTTGAATTATATCTTGAAAGTACTTTGCATATTCTGCCAGCTAGTGAATCTGCCAATAATGAAATAGGATTAATTCTTTCAAAAAGATTCTACAATATGTGATTGTAATTATGTGCAGTTGAATTTGTTCGAGTACTTCTGCATTTTGACAGATCTTTCTGATATATTGTTGAAAAGAATTAGCATATGTCAGTTAAAATAGGAAATATAAACTAGTTAGTTGCTGTATACTTTGTTCCTTCCAAATTTGTAATAATTTTTCACTATTTTTTACATTCTAGCAGGATTCTTTTTTTACAATATCATAGCCTGTATATTCACCTTGGTCTTTACCTTATTCCTATTTCTGTTTTTTCTTGCCTCCTGTATCTCAATACCACCATGAAAGCCAACAAATAAAAACAAATAAAGGAGAAAAAACCTGGCTTCGTTATTAGAGCATGTATATGCATGAATGCCCAATGCCATGTTTTGAGATTGTTATCGATCAGTCACATTGGCTTAAAAAAATTGTCAAATGTGTCATATTATTGATGATTATCATGATATTCTTTCATTGCAGAGATATATCTGCAGCTATATACAAATGGTTATTTGTGATTTGTACATTTTTGTGACAGAAAAAGAAGGTTCATTATACAACAGGGGACTGTTGCACATAGTGGTGTTAACAGCAAGTCTGAAAAAAAAAATTAATTTGGTGTTTAGTTAGTCATCTTGCATTTAAAATCCCCCTCACGCCTATGCGAATTGATGCGGATGAAAATTGGAGAATAGGAAAAATACAGAAGCTTATACGTGCAGTGCATTGCGAAGGTAAGTTGTTCACTTCGCTAAGGCGCCTTCTGTTGAACGAGAAGAGGAGAAGTTGAACAACTCGCCTATCCTCTACACATATAGGCCTACATATTTTTCTAATTCATCAGCCTTTGTCCACCTCAATTCGCATAGGTGTGAGGGGGCTTCAAGACTGTTTCTTGCAATGGCCCCATGTTGTCTATCTTGTGAAATATTTGCTTATATCTGGTTGAAGAATGGACATTAAAAAATATACTTCGATTTGTAAATAAAGAGCAAAGAGTAACACTGACTCCATATTTGCTGTGTTTGAAATGTTTTAGTACTTCATGTATTTACAGTTTTTAGTCTGGGGCTTATTGGAAATCTCTATGTCACAGGGCCATGATGAATATTCATTGTGGAATTGTTGAATGAATTGATGGACAAAATGAAGTACATATAGTGGAAAGTGAAACAAAGAACAGAGATAGTCATGGGAAATAGAGGGGGAATGGTGGAGCAAGTGAGTAGAATGTGTGTGTGTTTATATGTGTTTGTGTGGGTGTGTTGGTGGGTGTGTGTGTGTTTGTATGTGCTTGTGTGGGTGTGTTGGTCTCTGTGTGTGTTGATGTGTGTTGTGTGTGTGGATGTACATTAATCAGAGAAGAAAGTAGGTACGTGTGTGTGTGTGTGTGTTTGTATGTATGTGTTTGCGTGTGTGTGTTTGTGTGTTGTGTGTGTGGATGTACATAAATGAGAGAAGGATAGGTATGCACTGCGAATGAGTACTGTGATGTCATATTCGTGGAAAATAACGCAAAAAATTGTGATCATGGACATTCGGGGAATGTGTTCTTCAATTTCTTTGGGAACTCTGTGCTGGCGAGGGAAGGCGAGGGAAAGTGGTGTTTTGAGCACGCGTGTGTTTGTGTCTGTTTGTGTGTTTGTGTGTTTGTAATTTAGCGGGAGTGGTGCAGAAATGTGTGTGCGAGAGTTAGATAGAATGTGTGTGAACGAGAAAGACAGGAGAAACATTTTTCATGTCGGAATATATTGCCAGACAGTTGAATAAACGGAAAATGTGGGGCAATTGTATTTTTACATATGACAGACTTAGAGCAGGTTGATATTAAATCAATAAATTGCAGACGGAAAGTAATTGAGTTAAAACAAAACTACTTTTTTTTTCGTCTGTCACATTTTGAAGAAAAAAATATGAAAAATAGAAAAGTATTGTGCACGGATCATGAGGACGTAAAAGGGAATTGATTTTTTTTCTTTTCATCCTGGACGCGCGAGTTGATGAATTTCGATCTTTTTTTTTTTATCACGGATCACGACTCGCGCCAGACCAAATATCCGTGCCACCATCCCGGGTTCAGCTCCCGGGGCGCTCCCCGATAAGTGTTAACTTACCACCTCGTACGTGCTTTCTGCGTCGATATGCCCGGCGAGTGACGTGGTATAACATGCGACGACTTACGCTCATTGTACCCAGAAATAATAAACAAGAACGAGATTGACTTCGGGAGAGGGCGAGAGGATAGAGAGAGAAAATCCCTGAACCACGAAACGGGAAAGCTTATTAAAATCAACCGTGACTTCTGCAATGTCAATGTACGGTCGCACGTGGAGTTTTTGTGGTGATTATTTGGGGAAGGGTTTTAATTAAGTTCATTTGAGCGACCAGGAGGGTTCTGTCAGAGATTTCAAATCAAATCTGCTTGTACTTCTGAAATAGTACATCTGTTGACCAGAGGCCCCCCGGGGGTCGATTGGTCGAAAGCAAGAATCAGAACAAGCCTTCTTAGCTTTCCGATTCGTTTGCTTTTCTTCGGTTAATAACCCATATTTGGTTTGTAGTTTCCATGCATGCCGCCATACCGTGATTTCTTTCAGGGATTCATTTTGTTAGCTAAAGACATTTTTGGAGGGGGCGCTAGTGTGGTGAGAAAAGTGGGCATCCAAAATCATTTCACCACCCCCTCCCCCAAATATGATTGTAAAGATCAGGTTATTTATTCCATTTGGATTTCAGTGTTTAGAGAGTGTCTGAATAATACAAGAACCACAGAACATCTACAAAAGTGGAACTGAGATGAAAGTGAAGGGAGGGGCTGTGTATTCCATTTTTTTGTACACGGTCATTATGTTTGCCCGTATTAATTGAAGAAAAAATATATGAGGGGCTTGCAGCTCATTACCTTTCCGTTTACAAGATAACATAATTCAAGCAACATTCCCCGCCCCATGCTACGCACCTGATTATATGATTACAAAATTAACTGAAAAGACATTATTTTTGATGTAGTAATAATGATAGAAGCCACACAAAATAGATACTAGTCCAGTAGAGGACTGAGTGTTCTGATAGCACCCACCTCTGTTTATTCACTTACACTGTACACACAGGGACTGCACTGCACTCAACCACAGAGTCCTTACATAACCCTCTAATATGTATACCCCTCTAGGCGCGATCAGAGGGGTATACATATTAGAGGGTTATGTAAGGACTCTGTGGTTGAGTGCAGTGCAGTCCCTGTGTGTACAGTGTAAGTACAGTGAATATGCAGAGGTGGGTGCTATCAGAACACTCAGTCCTCAACTGGACTAAATAGATACAAGAATTATAATTGTGAGTCGCAGCATAAAGCCCCGGTCACATAGGACCCCGGTAGCAACACGACTCACCCCGACTCGTTGACCTGAGGCAGTTAACTGTGAATTAACAAAGAGTCGGGGTGAATCGTGTTGCTTCCGGGGTCCTATGTGACCGGGGATTAATCGCTGCATTGAGAATGGTTTTATTCCTTCCTTTTTTCGAAGAAAGTTAAATTCTCTTTCAGGTTTTTCATTTCATGCGATTTATTACATCCTAGTAGTACCTGTCCTCATTTAGAATTAATGATATCCCCTTCGTTAGAAATAAATTAAATCTTGGAAATGTGCGACCAAATTCTAAATTGATTAAATGTATCAGTCTCATTCGTGTTCTGAATACATTCCAGGAAGTTTTGTATTTCCGTCCCAAAGTTCCAGAAGGAGTAACAGATGTACTTCTTCGGTGATATTCTGAAAAGCTGATAGGCAAATAGATCCTCCATATAAAACAAAACAAACACCCACACAAACAAACAAACAAACACACACATTCATATACGCACACGAACACACCACACACACACCTATATACAAACAAGCACACAAACACACAAACACACAAACACACACACACAGCCATACACACACACACACACACACACACACACACAAACAAGCACACAAATATACACACACAAACAAACAAATGTTTCAGATCCCTGGTTCAGTCCGTATTTTTTGTAGAACATTATAGAAGCCCCGATTCAACACGATTCACTTCAACTCTTCGTCTCGTTGAGTAATGTTCCCTGTAACATAACGGTTTGCCATTAATCGCTAATTTGAAAGGGTAATTTCAATTTGATTTACGGGCAAGTCTAAACAAAATGAGCATTTTAATCGCAAAACTAATGTTCCGGGGTCCTGATGAACCTGATAAACTTCCCCTGAACTCATATCACAGAGCAACAAGATAAAGAATCGTGTTGAGTCGTGTTGAATATAGGCTCCTATGTGACTGGGGCTGTTAGGTTTTCTCAGCTCTGTTAAGCCCCAATTAGATATAGAAGGCCCGACTGAACACGATTCAACACGGCTCTTTCTTCAGGGGCAGTCAACTCTTAACTAAACAAAAGAGTCGTATTGAATCGTGTTCAATCGGGGCTTCTATGTGACTAAGGCATTGGCTGCTAGCAACCAAATAGACCAGTTTCTTTTCAAATTTACGCCAGTTTCTTTACAACGACCGTAGTTACGTCGTATTCCTTAGACCATGCACTTAATTACAATCGGAGTACAATACTTAAAATCCAGTTTGCATATATATACTTGTTGCTATGTCGGGTTAGCTTTCGGTCATCAAGAACAACCTTTGTGAACGCATGGAATTTGCGTCTAATGGTAAACCCGCCTATTTAGATTGCTCACAAGCCAACTACAATTCGCGATTCAACCAAGGCTCCCTTCGGAAAAGCGGCTCCCATATTTCTCATGAGAGCGAGATGAACTCAAACAAGATGAGATCTGAAGATACTGTCACGCTCTGCTTCCAGTACCCCAACGATTCTTGACTTCTACAAGTGATACGAGATCGGAATTCAACCGCTTTGGGGGAAAACAGATATAAATATCAAGATGAATAGATGCGATGAAGGTAATTGGCTGCTTTACTAATTGATCTAAATTTATGCCAGTTTTTTTTTTTTTTTTTGCCAACGACCGTAGTTACGTGGAATTCCTTAGACCTGCTAGTTACAATCGTAGTACAATACTTGGAATCCAGTTTGCACATTACTTGTTGCTATGTCGGGCAAGCTTCCGGTCGTCAAGAACAAACTTGTGAACGCATAAAATTTGCGTCTAATGGTAAACCCGCCTATTTGGATTGCTCACAAGCCAATTGACTATTAACTCACAATGTTCAATTCAACCAAGGCGCCCTTCGGAAAAGTTGGTCCCATATTTCTCATGAGAGCGAGATGAACACAAACGAGATGAGATCTGAAGATACTGTCACGCTCTGCTTCCAGTGCTCCAAGGCCTCTTGACTTCTACCAGTGATACGAGATCGGAATTCAACGGATTTGGGGAGGAAAACAGGTGAAATATCAGGATGAAATAGATGCGATGAAGGTAGTTGGTCGGTTTACTAATACTATAGATTCAAATGTATGCCAGTTTCTTGCCCACGACCGTAGTTACGTGGTATTCCTTAGACCTAATAGTTACGATCAATAGTGATCGAAGTACAATACTTGGAATCCAGTTTGCATATATTGCTTGTTGCTATATCGGGCAAACCTTTGGTCGTCAAGAACAACGCATAAAATTTGCGTCTAATGGTAAACAAGCCAACTATTCACAATTCTCAATTCAACCAAGGCTCCCTTTGGAAAAGTGGGTTCCATATTTCTCATGAGAGCGAGATCGTAATCGGCTTCTTTAATCATTGATTGAAATTTATGCATGTTTTATCCCCACGAATTGAATTTCGTCTATTTTCTTAAACAAGTTGTATGAACAACGAACTCACTAGCCAACCATCAACTCACAATTCTCAATTCAAACAAGGCTCCCTTTGGAAGAGTGGATCCCATATTTCTCATGAGAGCGAGATGAACTCAAACGAGATGAGATCTGAAGATACTGTCACGCTCTGCTTCCAGTGCTCGAACGACTCTTGACTTCTACCAGTGATACGAGATCGGAATTCAACTGCTTTGGGGAAAACAGGTGAAATATCAGGATGAAATAGATGCGATGAAGGTAATAGGCAGTTTACTAATATATTCAAATGTATGCATGAATAATGCCCGTGAATGGAATTTCATGTATTACCTTAAACCTGTTAAACTAGAATGCAGATTGACATTTGTCAATGCGCAAACTAGTCGTAAACTGGGATGAAGTGTGCGAAAACTCGTCGTGATTGCATGCCATGTCGGGGCGAGAATGTTAAAATGTTCAAAATTTTGGTCACAAAAAAATGGTGACACCCGATCGTGAACTATGCGCAAACTGTTCGTGAACTCATCGGAACGATGTGGAAGGATGCTTGCCAGCTAGTTGCAGTGTGCGCCATAACTGGACTATCACGAACTGTCAGAAATAGCCCCCACTCATCCATTCCTCACGAGTGCATGTGAATGACTATAGTTAATTAATCAAATTTTATTTCAATTCATATTCATATTCCATTTCAATTTTTAACAGAACATGATACATAGAAAAAAAAGTCGAATATAACAATTAGGCCCTACAATAAACTTTTCTCTGATCTGACATTAACTAATAATGCGCATGTCGTCTCGCCGACGGGTGAAGGTACATGTATAATTATAAAGAACCACAATTTTGTAAGCGAATAATTATAGTACACATCAGATTTATATAAAAGCAAAGTAAAAAAACACCTAGATGGTAGAAAGTTCGTTCCTCTCGCTGTACAAACACAGAAATGCTGCGACATTTCGACTAATTAGCATATACCCAGCCAGGCGCGCATCCAGGATTTTCATACCCGGGGGGCTGAGCCCAAATTTGGCGCCCCCGCCCCTCCCCGCTAAGCTGACAAGCAAAATAAAAAAAATTCCTTAGCTCAAATTTGGCGCCCCCCGGGGGCTGAGCAAAAAAATTGGCGCCCCCCCCTCCCCTCCCGGTTGAGCTGACAAGCAAAAGGTCATCAGCTCAAATTTGGCGCCCCCCCCCCTTAGCGCCTCCGGGGGCTGAGCACAAATTTTGGCGCCCCTGACCCATTGGCGCCCCCTTATAAGCGCATTTAGTCAACAAATTTTGGCGCCCCCC
>BQKZ01007229.1:0-24988 GCA_036244855.1 Temnopleurus reevesii | reverse complement strand
CGTCATATCTCTGTGACTTTGAAAAGTCATAACTTTAGAACGGGTTGTCCGATTTTGCTCAAATTTTCACAGTTTGTTTATCTGATTTTTCTTCATTCAATGAAAACACGATAATCCCAGGGGTTGGTTTTCCTTTTCTACTATGGAGTGCACTAATATTCTAATCTTGTATGTCTCAATTAATTTTTATCATATTCAAACATGAAAAATATGAAAGAACCAAATGAATGATCAAAGGTTTCTATCCAGCATTTTGACAGAGTACGCAATCAAAGGCTCGTTAATACTCATTTAATTAAAGTTTTGGTTTCAGATACTAGAATGGAAACAAATGAGCCTTACTCTGATTTGTAAATTACAAATGAAACTTTGTAAACCTAGAATGCTATTTCCGTAAAAACATTTTTAATTGTATCCATAGCTTTTATCGTTTTACCCTTGCGATGTCTTTGGACAGTGGGTAGAAATGAATATAACAAGTTCAAGATTTCCCCAAGGTCGATAATTCCAAGAAAGCAAGAGTGAAGTGTCGCATTTACGCAATCCATATCTGAAAAAATCTGGAAATACTTTGCAAAAGTGCCCTGTATTTTGCTCAGAGACAGTATGTTGTGGATATCTTAATTAATTGAAGTAACATGCTTTGAAAAGCTCTCTTCAAAAATATGCTAGATATATTTTTTTATACATTTCATGGACAGTTTATAGAAAAAAACAGGCAAATTCTCTGATGTATTTCTGTTACCGACATTTTTCATACTTTGGAGCCATTCATGTGGACAATGTAAATGGTTCATCCTTCCCATATGCTAGCACTTACTTCGCAGTACTTTAATAGGAGTCTGACTGGTTTTTGAGAGTTTGTTGCTCTTTTAACAGTCAAAAATGTAGCTCAAATTAGCATGTAATTCTGTAATCGACGATGTGGTATTGCCTGAATGTTTTAAGGCTTTGTGACAAGTACCAAGTGACAATTATGATGTGTTGCATAGGAATTTCATAACAGAACTTTACAAATATTCATGAAATATTAGTTTCAATTTTTCATCACATATAATTGCAATACGAACCACATGAAATCAATTATTTTTCATAACGTGAGAACATTTCTGCAAATGTTAATTGAATGACATTAATTTGAAAATATCTTGCATTTTGCGTAAAATGGAGATGAGAGCATTCAGATTCAAAAGATGAAAAGAACTCTTTTATTCAATAATCAACTCATCAAATCACAAATAATAATAATAATAATAATAATAATAATAATAATAATAATACATAACACTTATCAGACGCTTTAATAATACAGATGTTTCTAAACGCACAGTATTCTGATTACGAAAAAATTATAATGAAATAATGAAGTATAATATTGTAGAGTAGAGTATATCCATATAGTATCTGCGCTTTATAAATTATCTAATTATTATTATTATTATTAGAAATCAAATATTGAAAATTTGGGAATTCTGTATATTGATGCACTTTCCCCTATTCCTTTATAACTTTAATAAAATAATGTAAATGGGTAAATTACCTGTCTCTGTTCTCGTAAAATGTATGAGACCTGGCAAGAGGTGACGTTGGAGAGCTGGGTGTGAACGTCTCTTTCTTTTTCAGATCATTGAGCATCAAATCCAGTTCAGTGGAGATACTTGAAAGCATCTTTAGAAACGAATAAAAAATAATATCAATTAATCTAATTATATTAATTGGGATGATAAAATGAAAATTGATAGAGTAATTAAATTCATAGAGCCTGGGGTTAAAGACTCCCTCTTTTTCAGATCATTGAGCATCAAATCCAGTTCAGTGGAGATACTTGAAAGCATCTAAACGAAAAAAAAATGAATATCAATCAATTCAATTATATTCATTGGAATGGTGAAATGAAAATTGGTAGAGTAATTAAATTCATAGAGCCCGGGGTTAAAGACTCCCTCTTTTTCAGATCATTGAGCATCAAATCCAGTTCAGTGGAGATGCTTGAAAGCATGTAAACGAATCAGATAAAAATATTGATTAATTGATTCATTTGGATGGTGGAAATGAAAATTGATAGAGAAAGTAATCTATATAGCTGTGTGTGAATGACTCTTTCTTTTTCAGAACATTGAGAATCAAATCCAGTTCAGTGGAGATACTTGAAAGCATATCTAAATGAATAAAAAGAATATTAATTAATCTAATTATATTCATTGGGATGGTAGAAATGAAAATTGATAGAGAGAGTAATTTATATAGCTCGAGGTGAGGGACTATTTCTTTTGCGATCATTTACACTGTAGCATCAAAACAAATCATATAGGATAAAAAAAGAAACATTGTATGGTGAGAATAAAACTTGATGGACATAGAAGAGAAAATTAATCGGGCCTGGTTTAAAAGACTTACCCTTTACTCACATGAAAAAATCAATCCAGGGCTATTGCTAACTCTGTATTATCCTTAATCCCATACTATATTTATATCTTTTTTATCTCACTGTCCAAATCTTCTGCATAACCTGGCGTAAGAATTGAAATGCTCGCGTTTCTCACACAAGATTTTTTACTCCCGGACAACAAGAGATCGCAACTGCTGGTAATTCATTCAATGAGTGATTCCTCTGTTTGGACGAGATGATTAGAAATGAATTAGAGATTTTATGATCTTCTTGTGGTTGAGAGCAACCAACACTGGCTTTAGTCTGGTTTCTTTTTTGTAATATGAGCTCTTGGTACAGGACTAAGGCTCTCAGTACCACAATCGCGGGGATAACCCTGATAACTTGCGGGGCCTACCGATCTGGTAATAAAAAAAAGTTATCCCACTGACCAAAAACAATATGAGAAATGGAAGTTGGCTAAGATTCGTTCTGGTACTATTGGTGGGGCAAAATTGAAACTTAATCCAACTGAAAATCCAGGACTTTTTTGCCTGTGAGAAAAGGGTATTTCTTGAGAACATTCTGCATTTAATCTACAGTAAAATCAGTTGCGATACTTGAAGCATCTACATAAAGGCAAGCTAGGATTAAAAATATCCATGAAGTCATCATGTAGAAGAATCTTATTAAGATGATGGGAATCAAACTTGATGCAGCAATGTGTGAAAGAATCATTCTTCTCGAGTTCACTTCTGGATCAAAATCAGTGTTCTAAAAATGGCCCGACATGAAAAAAAAATTGTTGCTATTCATCAAAATTGAAAAAGTACAGGACATGTTGAATATTATCTGAAAATATTTTTAGTAAATTCTCTGTGGCTTTTCATTCCCATATTTTCCTCATGACTTGTAGTAATTGTGTTAAAAACTATTACAAAAAAAAATTCAGACCGGCCGACACATTTTTTAAAAATGGCATTCGAGGGCATTCTAACATTTTTACCCTTCTCAGCTTAGAACTGTTTCCTCCAGAATGATCTGCCTGTGATACTTGTTGACTGTACAATTTCTCTGCAGGGTTCCAAACATTTCAAGAGAAAAATGTTCAAATTTTCTCTGAACTTATTGAATTCAAGCTGTGCAGGCATGTTTCTAAACCACTGGCAGATTGCCTACATGTACAAGACAACCTTGTACAATGTATTTTGTCCTATTATTTTGTATACTGTACGAGTTATTTCATTTCATTATTTTCCACTTCCAACAACATCAAGACAAAATGTTTACATCATTCCTAATCAAATTAGTTAATAGTCAAGAGTGGAGGTCAAACAGGGCTTGTAATTCAATTTATAGAGAAATGTATCATTAGGAAAAAAATATCTAAACAAACATAATTGAGGAAAAAAGTCTACACAATGTAGAGGCAAGAAAGAACAAAAGGGTGTTTCATGAAGCTTGTCGCAGCGACAATTTAGTCAGTGCTGACTGATCCAAAAATGTCCTTAATTTTGATTGGATGAAATGAAATCTGACTTCAGCACTATGGAAACTTTTAAAGATAGTGTTTTGTGCTGTGACAAAGTTCATTAAACGCCCTGCCTATCTTTGTAATCATGTGAAACAAAAAGGATATTGACCGCTCATAATGATAACAATATAAAAACGGATGGAAGTGTGTAGTATATGTTCCCTGTACTGTACAGTACACTATTTTGCTAATATGTACCTATTGTTACTATGAAGTTGAGGACAAGGGCATTAGCGGGATTACCCAGGCAACCATTCATGTTAATTTATAATTGTAACAAAATATTCTGATTTGCATTGTATATTACCCCAACACACAGATTTTGAAAACAGTATCAAGTTAATATAATTTAAGATACCTGTCGAGAAGGGCATGAAATATATCAAAACACATTCTGACTAAAATTTGTAAATTTGCATGAAAATCAATAATCAGTTATATAATTGAAATATTAATAACTTTCTAATTTATTGTACGATTTACCACAACTTTTTTCTTATCTGTTCAGCTGATTTTTCTTCTTTCACTTTAAACAAGATTTTACAATTCCAGACCCAGCCTTTAAGAAATATTTCCCACAATACGTACATCATAGACGGAATGCATCTGAGTCCGAAAATGGACGTCATCTTTACGCCGTCTCGGAGGGCGTGACGAGGTCGAGACCTCATCGGAGCGCATCAACTTGCTCGGTAAAGGCATGATGTGGCATGCCTTGCACGAGTCTCTTTTCATTGGAACACGCTTACAGAGGAGGCTGGATTGTGGCACTCGCAAATTATTCATCAGATATAAAATGCTTGGTCAGAACAAGGAGATTCATTGGTCAGAACTAAAGGATACAGTTTTGTCCACTTTTCTATTAAATCTAAAGGAATCTGGCTTTCTCGGTCTAGTTATAGTTCACAGGCTCACTGGTGAACCAAAATATTCCAAGTAATAATAATCATACCAATAAGAAATTATCCAAACAGTTATGATGTCATTGACTAAGCAAACGGAACAAATACTGTCTCTTTCAATATTTATATAAGTCCGGGCTCAAAAGTGTTCCTAAATATTCCACAATACTACATGTAGTGCTATAAAAGATCAAGGATTCAACAAATAACATTGTGATGCAATGGACATGGAGATTTCGACGTGAAAGTGAAATTTATAAATGGTCCTTCCTTTCATAAAAAGGAAATACTTTTATTTCTTTTTAGTATGTGTGGGCTGATGGAATTAGAAATGATTCTAAAATAACACAGACTGCAGTGCTTGTCCTAACAATCAGGAATACTCCAAACAAATATGATGTAATCTTGATGGTCAAATATGAAGTGGACTTCCTTCCAAAAAGAAGTAAAATAGGGAGCTACTCTCCTAGTATTTGTCCAGGTTGACGGGCTTAGAAATGATTATAGAACAGATCACAGAACACTTCTGTGGCTCTCATCCTAAGAATAAGAAATATTCCAAATGATGCAATCTTGGATAAGCAAGCCTTCCGAGCAATGGTGAAGTATGGTCCAATCCTATCATAAAAAGGGGAAAAAATTACGACTAGAATTTGTCCATACGAATGGGCTCGAAGTGATCCAAAAAGCTGCTACAATGCCAGTCCGAACGATCAGGAATACTCCAAACTGTTATGAGACCATCTCTCAAAGAGTATAAAATTAGCAGTGGTAGAATATGGTCCCTCTTTTCATACAAAAAAAAGGGACAAAATCATCCCTCCCAATGTATGTCCACGTTGGCGGGCTCAGAAGTGATTAAGACAAAACTCCAACCGGTCAGGAATACGCCCAACGCCTATATGATGGCATAGGTGTGCATCACAAACACAGACTGTCCGGCAAAACATTTCAATTGAATTAGTTGGCACATCTTCTATCCGGTTTGAAGCGAGCTACAGTTATGAGTAATACAAAAGCCATCAGTGGAAACTGATAGGGTCCCTGCCCCTCCGACTGAGGTGAACATTCCAGCGACTTCCTTCCAGCTATTACTCAACTGGCGATGAACTTATCCCGCCTAGCCTTCATCAAAGTAGGTCCTGTCCTTCCAAATACTGGTCCAGGTTAGCCCCTTTTACTCTAAAATTAAGCGATACAACCTCATACTACAACCTCATTCAAGACTTATCTAAAGACTTATCTGTCTAACACCGCTTTCTGAAGACAGACATTCTTTCATTTCTTTGTTTCAATTTTTGTAAATCTTGTATGCTTCCTAGTTTAAAATTATTCATAGCTCATTCAAGCGACTTAAGCATTTAATCAAAATGGATAATGGCGCTCTATAAATCTCATGTATTATTATAAACTTCTGAATGATCAAAACCCAATAGAGAGAATGTCAAGAGCTATTTTTTGTTTTCCCCAACTCCCCATTTTTTTTTATTTTTTTTTTGTCATTCCGAGACCAATGTGGATGCCAAGTTTCCTGTAACCTGGGCAAAAATGGGCAGTGCTTTGATCCAAAAGATTTGTTTCCCACTATTGTAATTAATACCTTCCTATTACCGTGGCAGCATTGTTTTCAATATACTCACTATATGGGCATTTTCACGGTAACTGACTTTACACGGCACCAATCTTCAACATCTTTAATTTTGTGTATCTCTCTTACTACAAATGAATGGAGTTTGTTAAGGATATAGTTAATGAAACTATCCTTGATGAATAAACTGACACTGATTTTCTCAATGCCACTTCATTTGTCACATTTCAGCAAGCCAAAATGTGTCGGTAACTGACATTACGCCAAAAGGACATGGAAAATGAAGGGGTAGAGTCAAAGTCACATCTCTTGTCTCAGACTCGTAATGATTATCTACTTTTTTGTATATATTACACCTAGGTTCTTGGGAAAAAATATGCAAAGTTATGAGCAATTTGAATTATCTGTTTTAATGCCATCAAAAATATACTAAAAACATGTAGGTAACTGATGTTACGTAACTGACGTTACACTTAAATCCAGTGTTGTTTGTGCATCTTTCCATTCTTGTTTTATTCATTAACTACCTAAAATCTGTTGAAGTAATCCATTAAAATCAATAAAATGAAAAAAGATCTCAAAAAAATTACCTTATAAAAGAATAAGAAGAATTTAAAGCAAATTTTTGTGACCATAGTCCCATATATGCAATTTTTTGTTTGTTGATTTTATTCTCCGTAAGAATGTCAAATTGCAAATTGTTTTATATTAGATGGTTATCTGTAATATAAAGAAGACTCTGTAGTAATTTCAGATTTTCACTTTGAACAATGAGGGCACAGTGCGACTTCAAATTTTGGGGCTCTGTGTCTTTCGGTGGTGAAAATGCCCATATGCATTCTGTTCATCTTCAGTAATGATGTTGTTGGACCAAAGTTTTCAAAGTGCATCTTCCAGCAAAGTTTTCACTTCTTTGTGGGCGCCAATTTTCAAAAGTGTTACATGATAAATCAAAATATTTGTTTCCTCTTTTGTAATTAATACTGTCCCATTACCATGGCAACATGTTTTCTGATATGCTCACTATATGCATTTTGTTCATCTTCAGTAATAATGTTGTTGGAGCAAAGTTTTCAAAGTGCATCTTCCAGCAAAGTTTTCACTTCTTTGTGGGCGCCAATTTTCAAAAGTGTTACATGATAAATCAAAATATTTGTTTCCTCTATTGTAATTAATACCGTCCTAGTACTATGGCAACATGGTTTCCAATATGCTCACAAAATACATTGTTCATCTTCACTATTTATGCTGGAGCAAGGTTTTTAAAGCGCATCTTCCAGCGGAGTTTTCACAACTTCTTTGTGGATGCAAATTTTCAAAAGTGTTACATGATAAATGGTTGGGGAGCAATTTCCTAATAAATTTATATAATCAGGGCGCTACAAACCCACTTGCCCGAATGCCCTGGGCAACAAAGTTGAGCCATTGGGCAAGTAAATAAGATTGTCACTTGCCCCAAAAGTCATATAGAAATTATATTTGGGCCATTGATTTGAGGGGCCCCTTGTGCTGTCGGGCAAGTGGTGCAAAAGATTCTTGTAGTACCCTGATAATTTTTTCCTCATTTACATTGCAAAACAGTTTGCAACATATTCAGAAAAAGGACTACCCATTTACAACAAAGACAATGATGGTAAATATATGAGAGATTACTTGTAAGTCCACAATACCCCATTTTTTAAATTTTTTCTGTCATTCCGAGACCAATGCGGATGCTACATTTCCTGTTACCTGGGCAAAAATGGGAAGTGGTTTGATTCAAAAGATTTGTTTCCTATATTGTAATGAATACTTTCCTATTACTATGGCAACATGGTTTCTGATATGCTCACAAAAAGGAACATTGTTCATCTCCACTAATTATGCTGCAGCAACATTTTCAAAATGCTTCTTCTAGCAGAGTTTTCACTACTTCTTCTTGGGTACCAATTTTCAAAAGGGTTACATGAAAAATGGTTGGGGAATAGTTCGACTCAAAAATATGATTTTGTCCTCATTTACATGGCAAAAGAAATAATTTGTTACATATTGAAAAACATTACTGCCCATTTACTCCCAAGGCAATGATGGTAAATATTTGAGAGATTATTGTAAATTTTCGTGGTGATTTTATTTTCGCTACTTTCGCGGTTATGGCCTCAAGAAACTTTCCACTCTATATGATGCACATTCATTAGTGTACAAACACTGTTATAATCGTGAAAATCACAACATGCCTAAGTGTCAAACTGGTCAGAAATCGCGAAAATATCTGTACGCTAAAATTGGCTAAATGAATACAGCGCAGGTCCACAATACCCCATTTCTTTCTCAATTTTTTTCTGTCATTCCAAGACCAATGCGGATGCCAAGCTTCCTGTAACCTGGGCAAAAATGGGAAGTGGTTTGATCCAAAAGATTTGTTTCCCTCTATCGTAATTAATACTGTTCTATTACCATGGCAACATGGTTTCCGATCTGCTCACATAATGCAAATTGTTCATCTTCACTAATTATGGTGAAGCAATGCTTCTTCCAGCAGAGTTTTCACTATTTCTTCATGGGTACAAATTTTCAAAAGCGTTACAATGGTTGGGGAGTGATGAGATTCCTAAATATATTTTTTCCTCATTTACTTGGGAAAACAGTTTGTAACATATTCAGAAACAGGATTACCCATTTACTCCCAAGAAAATGATGGGAAATATAAAAGAGATTACTTATATAAATACAGGTCCACAATACCACATTTTTTCTCAATTTTTTCTGTCATTCCGAGACCAATGCGGATGCCAAGTTTCCTGTGACCTGGGCAAAAATGGGAAGTGGTTTGATTCAAAATATTTATTTTCCCATATTGTATTCAATTGTTTTAACAATGGCAACATACATGTAGTGATAGTTTCGAAAAGTACATATTACCAATCTACAATAGATCTATAATGTGACAATTTGCAACATTGTCAAAGTAAAACACCTTCGAAGAAATTAGTCAAATATTTCACTAAGTTTGTTTCTCAAGATCCCCCCTCCCCCTTGTGAAATATTAAGTTTTGAAAGTTCATCATTTAAAACAATTAAATGTTTTGTATCTTCTTTATTGAGGATTTGGTTTTATTTACCCACTGTAGGTCCGTTTGGATGCGACCCAGCATTGCTGCCTTTAGGGTATATAGAAGCGTCATCTCACTCTAATTTGAAGGGTAATTCAGTAACTTTATACCTTACCATTGAATGAATCAATGAAAGGCAAAAAAATTCTGATAATAGAGATTTTGTTCTTGGAAATGATAAATAAGATTCTGTATTTCAGAGATGAAAATCTCATCTAATTTTTCGCATCCTCATAATCTGGGTTCTGTCTCATTAAAAAGGTTAAGGAAATAGTCGCAGTGAGCAGAATGAATGAAGAAATTGGACAAAATCAATCAACTTCAATTCAAGCCTTCACAATAGAATAGATGTCTTACCTGGGTTGTGTTTCACAGAGCTGTGCGTATATCTATGCACTGCTGTACAATCAACTAGTGATCCTTTCTCGCACTCAATGATGACTTCTGGCGCTGAATCGCACCAAAGAAAGGATCACCAGTCGTTCGTAGATCTATGCACAGCTTTATGATACACTACCCAGTTCATTCAATAAATAGGTGTGCTGTTTTCTTGTGTATACTGAAGGCTATTGTGATGGTATGAATGGAAGAAGTTTATTTTGTCCATTTTATTCGTCTTTTCTGCTCACAGTGAGTGCTGTCAACGATAGAAGGTACTTTACGTGAGTCAAAATTCCATGTTAAAAAAAGAACCCATTAAATATGACGTTTGCCATTGAAACCCGGGCGGCATTCATTATTTGTTGCTTTAATGGGCAAGCTTCAAGCAAGCTTTAGGGTCATCAATAACAACCTTTGTGTAGGAGAGACGCATAAAATCTTCATTTATTAGTAAACCCAGCCTATTTTCAGTATTTATTTGGAACACTAGTCTTTGGTAAGACACATACAAATAAAATTACTTCACACCACAGAATCATTTTTCAAAACTTTCAAACATGGTCAGTTAAAAAATT
Organism: Temnopleurus reevesii; assembly: GCA_036244855.1. Taxonomy (NCBI): domain Eukaryota; kingdom Metazoa; phylum Echinodermata; class Echinoidea; order Temnopleuroida; family Temnopleuridae; genus Temnopleurus; species Temnopleurus reevesii. The sequence continues at coordinate 14,548 of BQKZ01007229.1, read as the reverse complement.
AAATATTTATCAATCGAAATGGTCATACATGACATGCCGTCCAATTCTCTTTCATTTTTTTTGTTTTTATTGTACAAACAGTGTACCTCTCTAGGTTATAGTTTTGCCATCCAGATTTTGTAAATGGGCAGTTAAAGAGAAGAAAAAGAGCAAAGTCCAGACATCGAAGCAAATCATTAAGTATCGGTTTCATTAAAATCATGCACAAATCTGCACGCAATTATTTATCTGCTACGTGTCATTAGAGGAGTTGGGAGAATTTACATGTAGGGGCAGATTCTTGTACAGTGACAAGCGCTGCTACAATAATATAATTTCATATATTTTTTAATTGTAAAGGAAATACATACAGTATACACTGTATTCGACCATTTCATTTTCCTTTCAACAGAATCCAAATTAAAATTGGAAGATCATGATCATTGAACACAGATAATGAATCGGTTTTCAAAGAAATTTTGTGGAAACTGGAAACATATTAAGTATGTAAAATGTACCGATTTCTCAGAATGCTATCCAAAAAGAGCAAACATGGGTCAGCACTCAGAGGGCAACTGGTTTTTGGGTGAGAGATATGATCACACCTACTCGCCAAAGCTCCCCGCAGAGGTTTATCAATGCATGGGGCATTGCGGTATCTAGAGGTATTAAAATAGCTAGTACATGTAGGACCAATGGTCCTATAAAATTGATGTGATTCCTGAATATTGATAATATGAACATATGAACGGGTGAATCCGCTTCAGCTAAATAGGTGGCTTTACTAATTTATTCAAATTTATGTACCTTGCATGCCAACAAACATAGTTACAGTGTACATGGTATTCGTTAAACCGGTTGATAACAATAAGACTACAATACTTGGAATCCAGTTTGCATTATTAGACTGTACTTGTTGCTATTTTGAGAAAGCCTTAGAATTCTAAGGAACATCCTTTGTGTTAATAGAGGTGTGCATAAAATTATTAATAAACCCGCCTTTATTTTATTTTGATTCTTGACAATGTCATCCATTGCCTTTAATGAAACTGTCTGATTTCTTAGGTAAAATTAGGATAGTGACTCAGTTTCAAAGCAGACACCAATACTACATGTACATACTATATATTGTGAATTACATGATGTATGAGGACTTTTCCATTATGTTGCAATTGCTTCTACAGTCAAATAAATCTGTCTATCATGGCCACCCAAGGCAAATAGAAAAAGTGGCCAATACTTCAGGTGATTCTAGGCAAATGTGTGTCTTTACAGTTGTCCATATCAGGGAGCATTATGGGTAGTTTTTCAAGTACACACCAGTGCGCGCATTGTTTACACGGCACGAAATCACTTCCGTACTAGAAAACTACCCAAAATGCTCACCGATATGAACAATTGTAAAAGCACTTATTCTTAAGCTCACATTCAAGTACACACCTGTGCGCACATTGTTTACACGGCAGAAACTCACTTCCATACTTTAAAAACTACCCATAATGCTCCTTGATATGAACAGCTGTGAAGGCACGTATTCTTAAGCTCCCATTTAATCTCAAGGGGAAGTGATAATCTTGGTTGACATGATATGCTGTAGTGTGCACAGCTGTAACTAGGTCTAGTAGAGACAGGTGGGATGGGTTGTCATTACAGACAGGTGGTCACTATACAGTCAGTGACTGATTGTGTAGCTGGGCAAAGTCAATGCATGGAATCTCCACATTCATTTAATTTTCATATTCAGCCTCATTAAATCCAAAAATTCAGTATTAAATGTCATTGTGCCTGAAATAGGTACTCTTGTCATCCTTAAAGATAATTTATGGAACAGATTTTATGTAGAAAATAAGGCTTAGAATGAATTAAAAAGCGCTATAACGTTTGAAAATAACTACTGTATTCCAGCTGTATTAAATTCCACTAAAATTACTTTTCAGGTTATATTTCTCATGTTTTGCTAAAAGTTTAGTTTTCAAAGTGAAAAGCAAAAAAAAGAGCAAAAGAAAGGTGAGGTCGGGCCATTTTTATATAGGGTTTATGATGGAGAGCATCCAACCAATTTTTTGAATATCCAACTCGATAATCCAACCCCCCCATTTTCCAAGGGTTCACTAATATCATCATGCCTGAAATAGGTGACCTCGCCATCCTCAGTGAGTAAACACAAAAACAAGGAAAGGCTAATTTCTTTCTCTCTCTTTTTTTGTTCAATCAATACTGGGAACTTAAAAGGGAATTCCCCTATATCCTGCACGCTTCTATTGAGAAATTCTGCGGTGATCACTAACAAATTTTCAAAGTTCTATTCTAATTTCATATCCAAGCAGGATACACTTGAACTCACGTTGCCAAACAAAACATTGGCACAAAGTTTGGTCAAAAGTTGAAAATAAAGCTTGAGACATCCGATATCACAAAATTATTCATTATCTATCAGTTTACAGGGAATAGTTTTAGTTTTCACATTTGATTACCAATTTTAGACAATGAGGAAACATTTTGAAAACTTTACTGTACAGTTCTCTGTGAAAGGTTGCAAAACGAAACATCTTTTGTGTAGCAATCATGCTACATGTAAAATGCATATAAAATTGTGATACAGATACCGGTACCTGTAGTACAGGTAAATTATTTCATGGTTTATTAAATAAATATCTTCACTTAATGACTCATACCCTAACAGCACTGACCTAAAAGAAGAACACATTTTAAAGCTTTCGACTTTGACCTACATTGTCAATAAACAATCAAGTCCAATATCTAATAAAGCCCCAGTCACATAGGGCCCTGGAAGTAACAAGATTCAACATCACTCTTTGTCCCGTTCACAGTTAGGTGCATGCGAACAAAGAGTCGAGTTGGAATGTGCTGCTTCCAGAGTCCTATGTGACCGGGGCTTAAAGAAAACTCTACTTCTAAATATTGGGAAGGTTGACACCTACAGGTACATGTTACAAAATTTTGCAGATGTCATAAATTTCACATTCACCTGTCATTGAAACTGCCTTAAAATTTTGAAAAGCACAGTGTAAAGTGTACTACATTTGTTCCTTTGGTGTTGTAAAAAATGTGACTTGAATAATGTTTATGGAGAAAAGAACTTATTCATTTTTACAACTTGAAAATATATTCCTGTGATGAGTAGTACATTGAAATAAAAAAAGTATGCTAAAGATTTCATGATTGAACAATTTAAAAGGAGAATTATTATAAACCTTTTAACTTCATCAATAGGGATTGCACGTATCTACTTGTGTTCATTTATAATATATCTAACCTAAAATAATTACTCTTTCTTTGAAATAGACAGAGATTGTGGACATTCTCTTTTTGCTGATGTAAGAAGCGTATTTTCCACAAAATTTATAATTACTGAACAAGGACAACAAAAATAAATCAACCATTACCTCAAAATAGCTGCTCCTCTTTGCGGATTTGTCACCCTCTGGTTGAAGGGAATCATGTTCTCTAAGCAATGCCATTGCAGCTCAAAACTTATATCCAAAACAGTGGAGTGGAATGGAATTCATTTGTTGAAATGCATCAGACACAAAGATGCAATGGGATGGGATCTGTAATAGAAGAAGAATGAATTAAACCAACATTTTGAGTAATGTATATATTATGATAAAGGAATGCCATAGTAGCTCAAAACTTATCCAAAACAATGGAGTGGTCTGGAATTCGTCTGTTGAAATGCATCAGACACAAAGATGCAATGTGATGGAATCTATTAATCAATGAAAAGAATTAATTAAACCAACATTTTGAGTAATGTATGTATTATGATAAAGGAATGCCATAGTAGATCAAAACTTATCCAAAACAATGGAGTGGACTGGAATTTGTCTGTTGAAATGCATCAGACACACAGATGCAATGTGATGGAATCTATTAATCAAAGAAAAGAATTAAACCAACATTTTGAGTAATGTACAAGGGAATCTTGCTCTCTAGAGCTAAGCAATGCCAAGCTGCAACTGAAAACTTATACAACTTACAAGTACATCCAAAACAGTGAGCACTAGCACTGGAGTGGAATTTGTCTCATGAAATGCATCAGACACACAGACAAAATCTATACCATCTGGGGCCTGTAACATAAAAGATGCAATATAACTTACAATGAATATTTATTGCAAGTCTATGGCAAAATGTGTACGAAAGAGTTGCAATTAATTGCAAGATCAATTGCATCTCTTTTATGTTACAGGCCCCTGAAACAATAATAGGAATACCCCCCTCCCTCCCAATATTTGTATGATGGGGTCACATTAATTCGTATCCTTTTTCTAGAGCATTTTTGGATTGTGGTACTTAGCACAATATATCTCCTAAAATACAAAATTATTTTTTAAAATCTTGGCACGAAATGAAACAAGATATTTCAGGCTTCAAATATTTCCAAAAATAAAATTAATCCACGAAAGAATCACGGAGATATCGCGATATCAAAATTTGATTGACGAAACGATCGCATCGCTCCATGCTGGAAAATGGCAAGAATTGTCAACAAACTGTGTCATATAAATTCGTAGGCCCCGTTTTGAACAAGATTTACCATAAAATTGCTTCCATCTAAGATGCAAAATTTACAGTAGCTTGACCACAAAATATCAAGGAATCGAATGGTATGTCTGCTTACTTACAAATTTGATGATTTCTGTCCGAAAATTGGAAGGATTCAGATCAGTGTCGCGAGACACGTGTTTTTCTGCAAATGCAAGCAAATCTGCCGATCTTTTGGCAATATTTTCATTGTTTTGGGTCCTTTTGCTAAGAAAATTTCCAATTTAGGCAAATAAACAACGCTCTTTACGATGGTGATGTCAGATTTGCAATATTTCATCGATTTTGTAGAGATTCATAAGATGTACGAATTAATATATATGATGCACGAATTAATGTGACAGCACCATAAGTAATTTCTGAAAACGGTATGAACACTGGGTAAACAAAAACTTAAAACTATTTATAAGTGCAAGTGAGAATTCTTTGCTACTTATCACTGTAAAACTCAGACAAAATTTAGACAAAAATAAGCCACTAACATGGCAAAAGCTTTCATTTCTCCTTGAAAATAAGGATTTATTTCATCATTCTCTGATAAGGCCAAGATAAAAAATTGTTTGGTTGCCAAAGAAGGTAATTTTGAAAAATAGTGTTGGAACCGGGAAGGTCAGAAAATAAATTTCATATGAAAAATTGGTCAATGATCTTCAGCATCTAACTTGCCAATACCTTAGAAATTTCACAAAAGTAAAGTATGCCCAAGAAACAGATGGCGTTTGCTGTCTATTGGAAAAGAAAGATTTTGGGCTCAAGAAATGACAATAAACTATTATGCATGTAAATAACTCATCAATAACACATTTCATATGATAGTATATTTATGAATTAATTTACAGAATTAAAAAAAGAACAAAAAAATCTGGCCAATTTCGGAGGGCCGGTCGGTGCAGGACAACTAAACAATTTTCTTTTTTTTGGCCTAATAATCTTGTTAGCATTTGTACATCGACAAGTAAATTCTGACAAATATTCATTCAACTTGCATGTACCGTGCCTGTCAGTGTGAAAATTTTCTTTGAGATTGCTCACACGGCACCAAATTTTATGAATTTTGAGAATGGAACTCCCAATTTTGAACTAGTGGGAGAAGTTCTGAAAGTAGTTTGATGCCATCTAACTTTCTGCCCAAATCGATAAATTTATATTATCATTTTCAATTTGGAATTTTATCTTTCACATTTAGCTACCACTTCTGATTGAAAATGTTAACGTTGATTGATTAAATTTGGGCCAAAAGTTAGATCTGCATCAACTATATTACAGTTGACGAGCCGCCAAAAAGTAGTTTCAAATGACTAAACTTTTTAAGTAGATGGAGAAAAATGAGATGAATAAAGACTTTAAAGTATGACAATTTTAGCAAAATTTGACAACCCACTCAAGATTTATGAGCTTTCAAACTCCCAGAGACATGTCAATCATTGTCACGATCGCCGGATCGGCAACATACTTAGCCCTGGGGCCCTGGTAGTGGTAATAACGTTCCAGCATTACAGAACGCGCAGTGCGGAGCCTAAATTAACTTTAAATAACGTAACTTATGATTATGAATTAATCTCAAGTAACATATTACTAGCACTAGCAGAGAGAAGTAGATAAGTTAGACAGTAAAATCCATCACTTTTAATATCAGCAAACGAAAATGAAGCCAGTCGCGCAATTCTATTAGTATTTGCATTTGGAACAGTCATGCTAATTGCTATTTTGTATTTCGAGCTTCGCCGCAATTGCAAGGCGGCAAAGATCCTTGAGTTAGGTTTACAAGTTTTATTGTGAATGTGACATACAAAATCAAAAGAATAGCTGCTTTCCCATTTTCTTCCGAAATGCATTGAACCTCGCCCGAGTTGAAGTTGCCTGCCGACATCGTGCCGACACGTCGCAGCGTCCTGACCCGCCCCTCTCCCTTGCGAGACGGGAAGGGACCGCCGGAGACCGGAGGCGGGCAGCGGAGAGATAGACGTTTGATCTACACTTTTAAAAAAAAAAACGCATTTTCATTTTAAACTACAACGTCTTACCTTAGTTTTCTTAATCACACGAGTCGTTGTTCTAAACTGTCATCGTCATTATTGCCACAGAAACATGGAAAATTCGCATTCTCATTCCGCCGGTCTTGTGATGATGATTCAGTTTCTTCATCTTCCTCTTTATCTCTTTGTTTACCAATAAGGTATCTTCAAAAAGTTGATGATACGTTCGTAAAGAAAAAATAAGTGAGATGGGGAAACAGTATAATCATAAAAAAATATGCAAAATAGACTCACTTGCAAGGATGGGAATAGGCGGGTTTACTTATATATTCAAATTTATGTGCGTTTAACGTAGTTACGCGGTATTCCATAGGCCGGTTGATAACAATAAGACTACAATACTTGGAATCCAGTTTGCATACATTACTTGTTGCTATGTCGGGCAAGCCTCGGGCAAGCTTTCGGGTTGTCAAGAACAACCTTTGTATTAGAGGTATGCATAAAATTTGCATCTATTACTAAAAGTATTAGTAAACCCCGCCTATTGTCTCAAATTCAGGGAAATTCCCCTCTCACTGGTAACACCATGGGAGCATATGCATCTAGGATGAAGTCTGGGATAAACCTGTGTGTCGGTACGTGGGTAAAAACGGTGTTGAATAATTCCCCTTCCTCCCATTCACTCCCCTCCTTCTTTCCCTGTCTCTTTTGAAGATACTCAGATCTTCTCACTGCACTGTTCATACTTCACCTATAATTAACACCACAACTAATCAAAATGTTACACACGTTGCCTCTTAATTACAGGTATGTAACCCTAGGACGACACCAATGGCAAGAGAACCACAACTTCTGTACAAGAGATGTACAATTAGAACTGACAAACATTAAAGGATATATTGAAGAAGGATCTTTTTTGGCGTAGATAATCCAGTAGGATTGATAAACGCCCCTAAACCTCAACAACAACAACATCTCTCGAAGGAAATTTTCATCCCCCCCCCTCCCTCATCAGATGACAAGCACAGATAAGAGTTTGTCAAGAATTTTTTGTGCCCAGTAGCGAGGGCAGCCAGGGGGGCATGGTTGCTGATTCAGCCAAAAACGGTCTGCTTTTGATGTGGAAACTTTTTTTTGCATTGTTAGTTGGCCACGGTGACAAAAAAAAAGATACTGTGTCCAAGTATAACCCCTCCCTCTGCTTACAGCAATATGGGCCCCTTATGTTGGCAAGCCAAGTTTTGTGTCTCCCTCATCTGGAAGGCTAGAGTCCCTATAATGCCCCCCTAAAAAAAATACATATATATATTTGGATGCCTTCAACCAACCGACCATCTGAAAATGGCCTGACCTGAATTTTATTCTTTAACTTTTTGCTTCAAATTCTTATTAAAAAAATCACAGTAAAAATCACGGCAATCTGAAAAGAAGTTTTTTTTGGAAAATTACAAAACAACTTATGAACAGTTTTGTTTCTCAAAGCTTTGGAGGAACAATTATGAACAATTATGAAAAGCTGTCTTTATAAAAAGAAAAAAAAATTCAAAACAAATGTTGTGGGCATGGTATTTTTTTTCTGCAAATAGCAATCTTTTTAAACAATTGTTTGGTAATGACGATAAGAAAATAATGAAAGTAAACAATACACTGAATGAATGAGCACAAAATATTGACACTGAGGATATTTATTATCACATTTTAAAATATTTATTGAAATTAAAGATTTAAATTTATGCTTTTAGTATTCACTGGTACACACATCAGACCAGGGATTTGCTTCATTAAGCTGTTCATATAGGTACACATGAGCCTCAGAATGACTGGTGCCCTTTCTCAGGTGCCAATTGACACCAAAACAGGAGCTATCATTGAGTGCAAGAAAGGGTCACCAGTCGGTCATCTAGAGTCATGCGTACCGTACAAACAGCTTATGAAACACAACCCAGAAGAAAGAACAAAATATTGCATGACATTGAAATCTCAGAACATTCCAAGAAATTTGGGGAGCACTAAGAGCAAAATTTGAGTGCATAAAAAGAGTTATTTTGAGAGAAATTAGACAACAAATATTATCCTTTTTTAGATATATATGTTACACAACAATTTTTGTGTGAATTTGATATAAAACTATAACTAATGCCTCAGCCGCATGGCATAGAAGCCTGGAAGCAACACCATTCCACATGGCTCTTTGTTTGGAGGCAGATATCTGTGAGCTTAACAAAGAGTAATGGTCAATCGTGTTGCTTCCGGGCATCTATGTGACTGAGGCTTTAAACTATTACATTTTATAGTCCCATGGACCTTTTTGCATCATACTCGTATTTTATGTTTCACATTGTAGTATAAAATATTTGAATAAATAATGGATGCATTAGAAGCAGAGATACAAACTGTTCCACATAATGCATGAGGTGTATTTTCATATGAATTCAGTTTTCACAACGAGTGAATGGCGGAGAGTGCGGTTATTGTTGTCATGTCTGCTCTCACTTTTGTTCAGATGTTGCATTATTCACAATTTAATTTTTACCTCATGTATATTGGGGAATGGTTAGCAACTCTGTAGCGTAACATCACCTTCTTAAATAGGAATGTGGTCACTGATATCAATACATATTACTACATATTGTATAAGCCAATATTTTGGCGTACAGATACGCGATTTCCGACCAGTTTGACACATTGGCGTGTTGTTATTTTCACGTTTTTGAAAGTGTTTGTACACAAATGAATGTGCATCATATCCAGTGGAAATTTTGGCAAGGCCATAACCGCGAAATTAGCGAAAATAAAACTACCGCGAAAATTTCAGCTTATACAGTACATCATCTTGTGTATACTTGAGCTTCAAAGACAAATCAGTTTAAATATTTGACAGTTGATTTTACTATCACCAATGTTAAAAAAAATACCCTTTTTCCAATCTTTAATGCACAATGATATTCCGTCAAATTGTGTACCTAAAAATAATTTCTCATACATGAGTGCATTACAGCAAAACAGCAAGCTCAACTTTAAATCATGTTTCACTACACTTTATTAGAATAGTCAATGACATTTATGTTTTCACAGTTATGGTACTTGTAATATTAATGATACACTTCCATACCATCGGTAAATCTTGTAAAATGCATTTAATTACAAGAAATCAATTGGTCTGCAAAATGTTTTCAAAAGTAATGGGTGCATAAAATGGCAAATGATTCCTCTCAGGACTAATAACTCAATATATTAATAATATCTACCCTGTAACAAAAGTATGAATATTGTGATGGAGGAGAATTATTATGTTAAAAATAATATCATCAAAATAGGTTGAGATCAAAGGAAACGGAAGTTAAATTAACCCTCCTCAGATGTCTGTATATATTGTGGAAAAAAAAGAAAAAGACCATTAGGCCTATTTTCTTTCATATTTTCTTCACAATGAAAGAATTCAATTCAGCTCCTCTAAGCTTATTCTTTTAAAGATTTCTACTCCAATCATCCTAGAATAAAATTGAATTACAAACACTTCCGTCAAATGGATCGTAGGGTGAGAAAAGATGCCTGATAAAATGACATAAAATTGATATTATTGGGTTATTGCAAATAGAGTACTAAAACACAAAACAGGCAATGTAAAATGTGATTTTTTATTTTAATTTTCAAGTTTTTTTTCGCTAAATTCTTGTACGAAAATAAACGACTCATTTGCTTCATTTAAAAGCTGAAAAAGAGACCAAATACACAATCTCTTTGCTTTGCAAAACAGCTGATCATTGTAGTCCACCACATAACTCTACAAAGCACAAGGCAAATTTTGCTTGTATTACCAAAAGGTATAAGCATCTGTTCGAGTTGAACATAACATGTCAAATTTTGCCATGGTTGAGGCAAATGTCACATTTCATTGATGTGAAATAACTCGTAACTGACCACATACATCAAAATGAGGAACAAATCGTGTAACAATGTCATTATATCATAATCAGGTAATAAATATACCATGATAGGCTGACTTATAAATTCATGATGTCATATTCTACAGATCAATAATTCCTTCCAATATTTGCGTCCAAGTACATGAGCACAAGATACAATTGTAATTTGAAGTTTGTATGAGGCTGGGATTTATCTGCCCAGCACAATTGCATGATTCATATCAAGTGATTTGAAGAAGAAAAAATTATCCAGTCATCTTTCTGTTAATATTCATAATGAATATTCTTAATGGATATTCTTCATCAATATTCTTAATCAATATCTTGAGAGAGGACAGATAATTTAGGGGGCACTCCAAGGAAATAAAGTTACTGAAGTCTCTGACCGACAGCTTCTACTTTGGTGATTGAGCCGAGACGATGCTGAATTGGAGTCCATGCTTGTTAAGCCTTTCAATAAGGGTAGTCTTGCTGAAGGCAGCACCAGTGGTAAATACTCCGCCGCTGGAACACAAAAGACAAGAAACAAGAAAAAGTCAATAATTACTCAAATATCATCAAGATTGCATGTATTACTATTACTATTGTTATCAAGACCATTATTAGAATACATCTTGAAACAAAACAAATTTTCTCCTTTTTTCAGTTCAGCTCTGGGTAGGTGCTGAAGCAGAATTCCTCAGATTGGTGCCATTTACTAAATAGAACCCTATGTTTGTTGAGCCTTTCAATAAGGGTGGTCTTGCTGAAGGCAGCACCAGTGGTAAATACTCCGCCCCTGGAACACAAAATTGAAGAAGAAATAAAAACCAATACATTTACTCAAATGTATGTGGGTGTGTTTGTGTGTGGGTATGTGTGTTTGGGTGTGTGTGGGTGTGTGTGAGTGTGTGTTTCAATTCAGCTCCTGGAAGGTGATGATACTGGATTCCTCAGACAGATGGTCTTTAATTTGGTGACTGATCAGGGCCCTATGCATGAAAAAATTGCACTGAAACGCAAGTCAGAAAATTGAACACAACTCAATTTTAAAAAAATCAGACGCGCATACTTAAGACTTGCGTTTGATATTGAGAGTTGCGTTTAAATGCAACTTTTAATGCAATAGGGTCCAGACCTCTTTATACCAAATTTCCAGTTTGTACAAGTTTGACATAAATAATGAAATGCAAACTTGAATCATGGGGAATAATGCTATATTGTTTAATAATTCTTGTGTCACAAAAACCTCCCAGTATAATTTTTGCCCACCTTTCTATTGAAGCTTGACCAAGACTCTGTTTAAAATAGATAGGACCGGCATCCAGCTTTGCGTAGCTTTATATCAATAAAATAAAGATCAAGCAAACATTTTCTCACCCTTTCGGTAATTTTTCTGTCTCGTCCAGAATCACTAATGCAGCATATACCATCGCTATAGGTGTTGCAACATACCCTGGCTCTGCAAAATAATAGATCAGATAAAAATATGAAATTGAATGGGCAAAATAATAATGATATAATAAATGCATTTAATATTAAAGCCCAAGTACAGTTTTGGTAAAAGCCAATATTCTTATCGCCAAATTTTGTCTTCAAATCTACTTAAAAAGAAACATGATATCATGAACATGTTGTACAAAAGATTGTACGAAAAATTAACAAGTTTTGGAAAAGTTATAACCTAAAGTGTGGAAAATATTTATAGCGTCGTAGCCCCCGACGCTAATTCAATATTTTCTTTCTTGATAAAGGACAGCTTCTCATGAACAGAATTGGATGAAATTGTCAGAATTTATTCTTTATGTATTCCTTTTTAGCATGCTTTAATAAAATCTTGGAAATAATTTTGTATATGCCCAATAAGAAGCAAAATATTGTTATAACCAAGAGAGGGCGCTAAATACGATTTAACGGTCAAATTCAAATTTTCAAAAGAATTCGCTCGTAGAAAATTATGCTATGATCTTGAAATTTGTATACAAACTATATGTCATGGTATATATCCCCAAAATTCACATTTCTTTAATCTTTACCAAAACTGTACATGAGCTTTAACATACAAATCAAACATGAAAAGTTGTATAAACTTCTAACTTTGCTCTGCTTTCATAAAAACAACATATTTACAGTATTCAAACCAAATTTCATAAGTCATATTGCCTTCAAACATAACCATCTTGACCAGGAAAATAGTAAGTCTTGCAAATTTCTAATAGTTGGTTATTAATACATTATTCTCATCAATATCCTCAGTAAAACGCGAAATACCCTTTAGCCTGCTCCCTTATTACCTAGTGCTTTGACTTCATCATCCCCATCATTTAAAATCTGGTATTACCCTAGGATCATTTCTTTCTACGTTTGATGAACTAATATTTTTGTAACACACAGGAAACATGATTACTAGGTCTCTGCTTGAATTTTGTTTAGGGTAGACAGAAGGAACAGTGTTAAATATTTAAAAAAGAACAAATCAATATCAATCTAAATGAGAGTATGACAAAGAATACACAATGAGAACATATTTCAACTTGAATGCGCTCCATCTTCATTAGGGTTCATATTAGATTTGGAGCCATTGTGCAATATATAATTGAAACATGTTCTCATTAAAAACTTCTATTCTATACTATGTTCTGTTATGTTATACTACTATTTATCTATGCAATGTACAATATTCCTCAGCGGAGGTTCATAAACATTTATTTCTTACCTGGCCCCTTCACTTGAGTGGTGATCTGTGTATTATGTAGGCCGGTCTTTTCCGCCTCTTCATCGGTGAAACCTTCTCCGTGAAACACCATCCTGAACGATGTGCCTTCCATCTGTTTTCTTGTTGGTCCCTCATGGCTGAATACACCTCCAGAGAATAGCCGAGGATACTAGGCAGAAAATTCAAATAAAGATCATAAATCATAGGAACATATATTTTATTTTGAGTTTGTATTTACACTCAAAATGTGGAGTTGTATAGTCCACTTTTATTATTTGAGTATTGCTTGCCTTCTTTTCTGCTTCTCCATTGGTGAATCCTCTGCAAATACCATTGTGAAAGACACACCATCAGAGAACAGTCAAGGAAACTTGGAATAAAACAAGCTTTATTGGAAATTACAATTTATTTTTACCTTAGTTTACACTTCAAATGTGGCAATTTACTGCAAATTCACAATTTGAAGTATTGTGTTTGCCAGTCTTTTCTGCTTCTTAATCAGTAAAGACTAGAAATCTCAATTTATTAAACTTTGGTATGCATGAAACTTTCCTAAACTGCAGACAGTATGTAATTAAATGTAGGATACTACTTTGGCATGCTAAAATTTGACATTCCAAGAATTTGGTATTATGATCAATTCTAACTTCTCACAGATCAATAAGCTTCAAATTGGCTGTAATAGATAAAAGTCCTTCTTTTAAAAACAATAATTGAATAATAAGCATATCTGTTCCTCTCGTTTTCCAGTGAGATAAACATACCACAAGAGCATGTTACGTGTGCCATGGTGTATTCAGTGTACACTATGTGCTCTGTCTGTGCATAAAAGTTTATGCCTTCCATGGTCAGTGATTGTGTGAGATCCACTGATCTGTACTACATTTATGTACATGTAGCACAGATCCTGGGGTTGTTTCATGAAGCTTGTCACAGCCACTATTGGTCAGCTCTGACCAAATCCAAATCTTGATTTTTTAGTGGACTGCTGCTTAATTTTTATTAGATGAAAAGCGGACTGTTGTTACAATAACTGTCAGAGAATGATTGCTAGTCCCCAAGACAAACTTATGAAACTACCACCAGTATTTTGGCCTGATCTCTAATGTGCAAACTGCGCTAGAAATAATACTGACCTAAGAATTCATTGTAAGAGCAGATGTATTAAAGAGATATTTTCACCCAAAACAGTTTGTTGGAGGTATGATTAGAGCATATAATTAATCCCCTCTATTAAAAAATTATGTTACTTTCAAGAGAGGGGGTAGTAGCCATTTTGCTCTCGTTTGAATTGAGTCTTTCTTATACTTAAATCCATTTTGAGTGGGTAGTGGAAATCAATCAATTATTGCATGAATGACCTTTTAACCCTAACTAGGCCGGGCTATTTTGGGAGTTCTCAT
>BQKZ01007227.1:11406-31391 GCA_036244855.1 Temnopleurus reevesii | reverse complement strand
GCGTCAAGGAAAACACAAAGATAATCACCAATGATTCAAGAGTTGTCACCAATCACTATTCTAGGAGGAAAGAGGGGGAGGCAGGGAGCAGGGGCATGAAAGAAGAAAATGTGTCATGAAGAATTTATTTTAGCCCAATGTGTGAATTTCTTACTATCCTCATTTTCTATACATTAATGCACATGATCATTTCCAGTCCAATACCTCAATCTTCAGCGAGAATTGGATGTCAATCAAACATTCTGAACTCTATTACGAAGCGGACAGCACTTAAAATTGTAAATCAAAGACTGCCTGTTACAGCCTCCACAAGATATCACCGATTATCACAGAGTTGTCACCAATCACTTTTTTCTAGGAGGAGGGGGAGGCAGGGAGTAGGGGCTTGAAAGAAGACGTGTCATGAAGATTTTAACCCGATTCTTGAATTTCTCACTCTCCTCATTTTCAATACATTGATGTACATGATTATTTCCAGTCGAATACCTCAATCTTCAGGGAAAATTGGATGTCAATCAAACATTCTGAACTCTATCACTAAGCGGACGGCACTTGAAATTGTAAATCAAAGTCAACCTGTTACAGCCTCTTGCCTCGCTCAGTTCAATATCCGTGATGCCTCGGTAGCCAGGATGTTATTAGCTCTAATCTGTTCTACAGGCTGAGGTTTTTGAGATGGAAATTGGGATTCTAGGCTTATTTCCCTGGTGATTCAAAAGGTTGATTGGAAACTCTGCGAGGTAATCTTGTGAGGATGTGCTACCATCCATGGACTGAGATGCAAACCTTTTAGAATATGCACAAGAATAGAGATTAAAATGTTAATTGACAAATAGCTAAACCAATTATTTTCTCATAAAAGAAATGATAACAGTTTCACTCCTGAGAAAATACTTGATTTGGCTGTTATGTGATTCAGAGTTTGATTTCTATCATGCATATTTTGGAATGGTTGACAAGTCTGCATGGTGCATGTGATGTATTTTAATTGTTTTCAAGCCCTCCTCCTCACTTACATGAACCATTTTCATGTTTTACACAACCATCTTCAGACTAACCAAACCCCTACTATAAATGTGTTTTGCGATCAATTGCACATCAACTACAAATCATTTGCAAATTGAAGCATGCATTTTCATTTTGCGCATTGTCTCTCCTTCTGACAAGACAAGCCTAAAACAATGGAATTGATTGGAGTATACCAATCAACTAAAACTTGCAATTGATCGCAACTTTCTAGAAACACCTGCTTGTTTGAATAGTGGAGGGGGTAGTATACCTATAAATTACTGAGCTCCCATTTTTGGACATCTCAGTTTTTATACATTCGTACTAAACATAATGGCATAAATGAAAGGCAAAAATTCAAACTTTCTTCTCCAGATCAGTTTATGTTTCGACAAGGTTAATGCCCCTTCCCCAGCTCTCGGGATAATGCTTTCCTGTCAAGTGGAATACTGCTTACATAATGAACTCATCTCAACTCCCACTGAGATTTAACGCAGGGCATTAAGAACCCCGTGCATTGCATTAAACATTCCTGATCTCTCTTGCCGATACCGAATGCGTTGAGGCCCAAAAGGTGAAGAGGGACAAAAATTAGATCCCTAAATAACCATTTTTTAATGAGATGGATAACTCCATGGATAGACATGATATAAATTAGTTGAAAATTGATACATGCATTTTCATCCATAGATAGTCTGCACTTCTGACAAGACGAGCATGAAACTATGGATTTGATTGGCATATAGCGAACTAAAACTTGCAATTGATCATATCGTTCTAGAAACGCCTCCTTGTTTGAATAGTGGACGGGTTGGATGGTAAGCCTATAGATAAATAACCCCCATTTTTCAACACCTCAGATTTGATACATAGCTATCAAACAAAGTAAAACATGAAGAAGGCAAAAGTTCAAGATTTCTTTTTCAGATCAATTCATGCTCTGACAGGGTTAATGCCCCTTGCCCAGCTCTCGAGGTAATGTTTTTCTTTCAAGTGGAATACTGCTTACATAATGAACTCATCTCAACTCCCACTGAGATTTGACGCAGGGCATTACGAACCACGTGCATCAAGAGATTGCATTAAACATTCATGATCACTCTCTCGTTGATCCCGATTGCTTTGAGGCCCAATTTATATTTTGTCCGCCGTTTTGTTTAATAAATTGGAAATCATCTGCAAATGAGAAATGGGGACACCAACGTGAAATGAGAAAAACTTTAATAATTCTTTTTAATTGGTACTGCATGATATGATTCTAATTTAAGAAATGAATTCCATTCACCTCACCTGGGTAGAGTGCAGCACAAATGGATGAATTACTAAACCATTACAGTTCTACAAATCCTTAGATCAACTCTTAAAGTACTGAAATATAAAATTCCAAATTGGCGTTGACCAGAGTAAATTGGATTCAAGGAAGGAAAGCATTCATGAAATGCTCTTTATATCAGCAGTAGATATGAACGCATTAGAAACATAACCCTTTGAGTACTGAATGACACAATTTAAACAGGTTTTGTACAGATTTAATGGGGTGTGAGGAGGGAATGATTTATTGAGGTGCTCTTCACATCAGCAGTAGATATGAACATATTAGAAAGAAAACCCCTTAGGTATTGAATGATACAATCTTAACAGATTTTGTACAGATTTAATGGGGTGTGAGGAGGGAATGACTTAATGAGTTACTTCTTATATCAGCAGTAGATGTGAACACACCACAAAAAAAAGATCCTTATTTATTATTTTCATGATATTGAGATTGGGAATTCAATATCAAATTCTATTAAAATTGGTGTGGAATATTCCATGAAGCTGAATAAAAATCAACACTAAAATCTGAAATTGAAAAGAAGTAAAGAAAGTATTGACACAATTGAGCTTGGAAAAGAAAACTCATTATGAGTAATAGAGTACATTTGTACATGGAGATTGGAAAGTACTAGAGGGAGATGAGTCATAACTACTCGAGGTTGAGAGTTGAAAGAGAGTGTGGAAAGATGAGGGGGTAGAAGGGGGAGGGAGAGAGGAAGAGCATACTTGCCAACTCTACTGCAATTGGCGGCAGAAAATTGCTTCAGAATACCTTCAATACCTTCAGAATGTAATTCACCACTTTTTTCATTCAATAGTGCCGGAAAGTATGGGAGAGTGTGAAAGAGAGGAAAGGAGGCAGATGTAATCTGGAGAAGAAGAAGAAGAAGAAGAAGAAGAAGAAGAAAGAGAGACAGAATGGGTAGCAGGAGAAGACCAGGCATTACGTTTGGAATGATGAGGCATTGATACATGTAGGTCAATGACCATGTGTAATGAAGAAATGAGACCAAAAGAGGTAAAATGTGGGGAATGAAAGGAAAAAGGGGAAGAAGGAGTGAAGATTGGAGGTGGTGGAGAGAGAACAGACTTATAAAAGGAAATGGAGCAAAATTGGGTGTAAAGAAGGGCCAAAAGAGAGAGGAAGTGTGATAGGAAGAGGTAGAGGGAAAGGGAGAAATGTAGAGAGGGAGAGAGGGAGAGATAAAGAAGAGCTAAGGGGAAACTGTATATAGAGNCAAGATGAAAACAAATGGGTTTTTAGAAGAGACTTAAAGGAACTGGCAGATGAGGCTTGGCGTATGGTTATGGGTAGATTGTTCCAGAAGGAGGGGCCTGCGTGTGAGAAGGGGTGATCACCCCAGCTGTGATGGGATCTAGGAACGTGGAGGAGGGAAGAGTCTGATGACCGAAGTCTGCGTAGTGGTTCATACATCTGGAAGTGTGATAGGAAGAGGTAGAGGGAAAGGGAGAAATGTAGAGAGGGAGAGAGGGAGAGATAAAGAAGAGCTAAGGGGAAACTGTATATAGAGTAGAGAGGAAGAGGGAAAGTGGATGAAGGTGAAGTGGTACCTGGGGAATGAGGGAAAACAATTCGAGAAGAGAGGAAAATTTCAGAAGTGAGAGTGACAAAGACCGTGAGGAGGCAAATGTCAACAAGACGGCATATACAATTATAGAAACTGAAAGTGACAGGGGAGAAAAATAAATGAAACAGCACTCAGTGTCATCTCCAATTTCACAACAATTTCACCCTCTGGTGCTTTTAGCAATCAGTATATTATTATCATTCTTCCTCCTTTCATGTATCCCATATGCCCATCTTCTCCTCCATTAGAACTTTACCTAAACCACAGGTTATTTTGATCTATTTCATCTATTTCGCTTCTCTACTATGGCTCATTAATTTGGATTTCTACTTTAAGCTTCATTGAATATCATTGTATTTTTTGTTGAGACTAAAAATATAATGGTCAAAACTTTTGATAACAGTTCTCATACTAGAAGGGTCAGGAAATTCTGAAGTCACACATGATTTCATTGCGTATTGTGCAGAGCAAATGGTAAAATGAAAGCACTTGTGGGATATATAAATGGAACATCAAATTGACAGAAGGCATTATTGAATTAAACATCGCTTTGCGTCATCTCCTATTTCACAGTAATTTCACCCTCTGGTGCTTTTACTAATCAGCGCAGGGATCATTTTCAATGAGTTCCCCCTCCCCTATCCACTAGTATTCCATTTGCATTTGAAATCGGTACAAGTTTGTTGGTGGTGCCGTATTTTGTACATTTTATAGAAGAGTTGACAGGGGGAAATGATAAGTAAAAAAAATGATAACAACTAAAAAGACATATTGTTTTGTGTTTTATTTATGTGGAAAATGAACTATTTACAGTGTTTGGTACAAATGGGGTGAATGAAGACTAAAAGTTCAAGATACAGATTTTTCATGAATTTGTATTTCAATAGATACATGTAACTCCTTGAAGATGCAATCAATGAAAGGATATAATCAATTTATTAAGTCAGAATTCTTTGCAACACATTATCACTGTAAAAGCTCAGAACAATAGTTGTCGTTTTACTAATCCCACTGTGATTTATCCTAAATGGTAATAGATATGGATAAGAAGATAAATAAGGAATTCTGATTTGCCCTGCAGTTCTGATTAATTGCAAGCATACAAATAAACAATTTACAGATATACCATTATTCTTAATTTTCAGGTGTTATAATCATTATACGGCTACAGGTTACATGCCACTGGAATGTTAAATTTCATATAGCTAAAAGTGGAGAAAGAACAAATGAAATTCACTGTCAAATCAAGTTCATTGGTAGGTCATATATATAACCAGAACAGTCTGACAAAGATGCCAGATACCTTCATTGTTCTGTCCAAGATCTTCTCCATCTAGCCGAAGATGAGAGGAATTATACCGGGCATACTTTGAGGTGGCATTCCAATAAACATACAATGATCTGGTTGTACCCCTAGGCAAGGAAAGCAATCTTTCCATCAGCGCATCAATCATATCTTGCCTTCCTTTAAGATGGAAGGCAATTGTACTCAAACAATTTTTTCCAAAAGATTGTCTTTTCTTGCTCATTATTTATTTTGCGCTTGTTTGCCTGCGTTGTATTTTTCCGACAGGCATAGCCTCATCTGACTGCAAGATGAAATCTGGAATACATCTAAAAAGCATCAATCATATCTTGTTTTACCTTCTAGGTACTGGCTAAGATCGCAGCTTGATTAACAAATGAATAAAATTAGGATCAAGCTGCATGGCTTATGCTTATACAGGTAGTTTACAATATTAAAAGAGTAAGGAGAACTTGCATTCTCCTTTTTTATCATGAACATAATCCCTGCATTTTATACCTATGGAGGTGACAAGTAATATAGTTTGAAACAGTGAACAATGAATTTGAAGCCTAACATTTAAGTTCTATACAAATATACAAATATCATAAAAAATGCCAGTGAGGCTCATACTAAATGAGCACAATTTTAGTCCATAAATCTTGAAATGGACTGTAAATAATTACAGTAACCAAAGATAGAACAAATTTTCTAACATCGGTGTAAACATAGGATATCAAGGCAAATAACCAAAGCAGACTGACACAGCTCTTTTGAATGAGACAGAAGCATGGTGATTCCCATAGGCACTAGAGTCATGACGATGATGATGGAATGCAATTGTATGAGCGAACAAAGGGATAAATCCTGAGGAGACATGTTCAAATATGACTGACTCTTCTTCAATTTCTGTCTCTGATTGACAGGACAAAGCCCTTCTCTCTGATCTGCAAGATGAAAATTGGAAGCTCAGTTTGTTCAAATGACTTCCTCTGAACATGCCTCTGACTGAGAAGAGAAAGAAACTATGAAGATAATCAAACATGATATGAAATACATCCACATAACAAGACCCTTGTGGAACGAGATCATTTTTTTTATCACAGATATTTCAGAACTTAAGCCTTGAATTTGGGGGATGCTGATGTTATTTACACCCCCACTACCCTCTGAGTAAGAATGAAAATGAAAGAATTGTATTACCAAAATTAAAGACAATAACATATACACATTGGTAATAGGACACAAAGAAATAAAAAGCTTGCTTGTGCTTTTAAGATAAAAAAGAAAATTCCCAACCTTAAAAATATAATTCTTTGTCTTAAAAGCCTTGACATCTACCATTCATTCAATGGTGATTGACATAAGCAGAAAACGGGAGGAAACAAAATCTTACCTACAAACTATATAAATATGACATTCTCTCATTCCATAATCCCAAACTCTCACTTTTCTCCTGAAAATACCCTTTCTCCTCTTTTTCCACTATTACTCAGAGTCTGTCATCAGCTGATTGACATATTTTGTCATGAAAATCAGTCATTTTACAATCAAAAGCCCACATGGACATGTTTACATCAGATGTGACACTGCATGGGAGGTTCATGTACACGTTAATGGTCTATCAAAAATGATTTTTTTTTTCAAATACTTAGAATGACAGCATACATTGTTTTCATCCACTTGTCTCAATATAGACTTCTGCTGTATAATAGATACAAATTTTATCTGTTCTACACTTTTTTCTACTATGAAGTAAAGCCTAGTATTATGCAGGGATGTAAGATAGAATTCATTGGGCGGCCTGAAAATCACACAGCATGCCCTACTTTACACATAAAAATGCTGAATGCTGTGTGGAGGCGCCGTAGTGTAGTGGTTCCAACTCTCGCTTTTCAACCAGAGGGTCCGAGGTTGGAATCCCACCCAGGGTAACAATAATGCAAAGCGCCTTGAGCACTCGGCAGAGTGGATACCTGCACCATATAAATTGCACTTATTATCATTATTATTATCATTATCATTAATTCAGGCTTTTTCCTAAAAACTGGGATCCCTGATCTAAGTGATCTTATCTTGAACCTATAGGCCTAAAATGCTCTAATTTCGTGTGGAAACAGAAGTGACAAAGTTTAACACAAACTCAGACTTTTACATGCAATTTCTCATAAGTTTGCTTCCAAAATCGATGAAGGTGTTTATAATGCATTGAACAAAATAGCTGAAGATGAATCAGCAGTTGCATCTCTGATAAGCTTGTCTTTTCTAGAATTACTAATCGAACTGACTCACTTTTCAACTGGGACCTAAGGGTTAGTCTGAATGCCCATCATCATATTTCACAAACACATGTGGAGAAAAACAAAGTAAAAAAGCTTTCAATTCTAAGCAAAATGACAAGGACAAGATCGAGCGAAAACAAAGTATATAGAGACAAAAATAAATGAGGGGTTGGAGAAAAAGAAAGAACATAATGTGATAGGCAGCCAATCACATAGGGAGGAGCAAAGAGTGGATGTTTCACCAACAGATGTATTTCCTAATGATGGTGGCAGCCCATCATTATAGGATGTTATGTTCAGCAAACAAAATGGCTGGAGAAGAACCAGCATGTCACATCTCTGATAAATTTCTTTTTCTAGAATTGCTTATTGCACAGACTCAATCTGCGGCTGAAAATCTGAGGATTATACTGAATGCCCATCATCATATTTCACAGATATAGGGGGAAACAAAGAGGGGGTGTTTTACAACCAGATTTTCTTCCCAATGATGGTGGCAGCATGCAGAGGGATATGAACCATTACAATGATGGTGTAAGATGTTAACAGTGAATAAAATGGTTGAAGAAAAACCAACATGTCACATCTCTGATAATCTTGTCTTTTCTACAATTACAATTCACACAGACTAAATGTATGTCTGATGATCTGGGGTTAGTCTGAATGCCTATCATTATATTTCACACACAGATTGGGAGAAGCAAAGAAGGGGCGTTTCACAAACAGATTTACTTCCAAATAATGGTGGCAGCAGTGGGATATGAACCATTATAATGATGGCATATGATGTTAACAATGAATAAAATGACAGGGATGTCACAACTCGAATAAGCATGTCTTATCACAAAGACTCAATTTCCGGCTGAGGATTCATGGGTTAATGCTAAATGCCCATCTTAAGATTTCATAGACATTTGTGAGACCCATGATGATACAAGCACTTACTTAATTTGTTGAAGAAAAACCAGCATGTCACAGTTCTAAAAGCCATAACAACTTTTCTAGATGAGCATTTTCAGCAGTTCTCTTTATCTATTTTCAACTTTTATCGAAGTACTAATTCCACATACTCAATCTCCTGCTTGCGATCTGCAGAGTACTCTGAACGCCCATCATCATATTTCACCCAAACAATGGGAGAAGCACAGATACAGATTTCACTTCCCAATGATGGTTGCACTGGTGGGATATGAACCCACACCATTACAATGACTGGTATAAGAAGTTAACAGCGAACAAAATGGCTGAAGATGAACCAGCATGTCACACCTCTGATAAGCTTGTCTTTTCTACAATTACTAATCACAAAGACTCAATCTCTGGCTGAGGATTCATGGGTTAATGCTGAATGCCATCATCAGATTTCACAGCCAAACTGGGATACACTACGAGAGAGTTTTATTAACTTCACACTAACGATGGCAGCAGTGGGATTATCAATATATATGATATTAATTTGATGAACGCACACCGTCAAAAATGACTAATTAATGATAATAAGCAGCAAACAAAATGGTTATAAAGATAAATCGGTGTGTCACGCTTATAATAAGTCAGGCAGGGAATTTGAGGGTTAGTCCGAATACCCAGCTTGCGCACATTGAGATTAATCAAAAGGAAAGTTCTAGAAACCAGATTACTTGCATCTTCTTTTAAACTTCTGAAATTCTGAGACCTCCTTATTGCATATAGCTCTCTGAGTCATTTTTACCCTTCAATCTTGGAACTTTGACTTCTAGTACACATAAAATGAGCCCTTTACTGGCTAAATTTTTTGGTTAATTCTTTTATTTTAGGTAGCAGGTCTTTTATTTGAGACACATAAATTTGCTGAATTTAATCATTAGGTCAATCAATATTTGCTTGAATATAAAGTGGTTATATCATGATGTTTTTTGAAAGTGTAAATTGGAAATAGTAAGATATCAGTATTGCCTGGCGAGATCACTTGATATCGGTAATACGTAAAAGGGAGAATTGTAGGACAGTTCATAGAATCAAGGATGATACGAGCAGTGAAGAAAATGCTCAAAGGCAAATCAGCATGTCACATCTCTGATAAGCTTGTCTTTTCTAGAATTACTTATCACACAGAGATTCAATCTCCAGCAGGGGATTCAAGGGTTACTCTGAATTCACCTCTTATTTCACACACACATTGAGAGAAACAAAGAAGGGGTGATACAAGAAGTGAATGAAATGGATGAAGAAGAACCAACAAATCACAGCTCTGATAAACTATTGACAAATTCTACAGCATTACTAATTACACAGACTAAAAATCCGACTGAGGGTCCAAGGGTGAGTTAAAATAATCATCATCAAATTTCAGAAACACAGTAGGATAATCTAGGAGTTCAACATTTCAGAAAAATAAATCCTTTTTTGGTAACAAGCTTCTGAAAGTGACGAGACTGAAAGAAGTAACTGACATGGTGGAAGACGAACCAGAAGTCACATCTCTGATAAGCCTGTCTTCTGTAGAATTACAAATCACCAAGATTCAATCTCTGGCAGGCGTTTCGAGGGTAAGTCTGAATCCACCTCATGTTTCACACACATTTTGGGATCAACCAAGAAGGGGTGTTTTACAAGTTATTTAACAATGAAATTGTAAGTAATCTACTAGAGCCATTAGCACTGATTGTTTCAGAGCAAAACCACTAGCTTATTATTAAAATTATTCAGAAAGTCACTTTTTATTTATGGTGGAGATGACTTTCCTATAATGGTGAGAGGAATGTTACAGTTTAAAGGTATTTCCCCATACAATAAATTGGGTATAGTTCATTCATCTGTAAAATTGTTGAATGCAATTTAAAAATATTGGTTTTCTCAACAAAGTGAAAGGTGACTTATTTTTTTCCTTCAAATTACGGCAGATTTCGTTTCACACATAGTGATCAAAAATTTTCTGAAACAGGGTCCATTCTCTAAAGCTGCGTCTGCACTATAGTGAGTTTTTCAATTAGCGCGCTAGCTCTGATCCGGGTAAATAGCCCGACCAGAACTAGCTCGAGCTAATTTGCAGTGTAGACGCAAACAGTGAGCTAAAAAAACAGTGAGAAAAATCTCGAGCTTAACAAGCCCAAGATATCTTGTAGTGAGGCGGATTAGCTGACCAATTGTGCACTTTTTGATACAAGCACCAAATTTGGCACAAATGTGCATTGATGCATTGCAAACATTTCCAGATATTGGGCCACTCAAAATTCAAGCCTTGATGGCGGCCATTTTGGATTTCAAAATGGCCGCCATTTGANTGGCTGAGGATTCATGGGTTAATGCTGAATGCCATCATCAGATTTCACAGCCAAACTGGGATACACTACGAGAGAGTTTTATTAACTTCACACTAACGATGGCAGCAGTGGGATTATCAATATATATGATATTAATTTGATGAACGCACACCGTCAAAAATGACTAATTAATGATAATAAGCAGCAAACAAAATGGTTATAAAGATAAATCGGTGTGTCACGCTTATAATAAGTCAGGCAGGGAATTTGAGGGTTAGTCCGAATACCCAGCTTGCGCACATTGAGATTAATCAAAAGGAAAGTTCTAGAAACCAGATTACTTGCATCTTCTTTTAAACTTCTGAAATTCTGAGACCTCCTTATTGCATATAGCTCTCTGAGTCATTTTTACCCTTCAATCTTGGAACTTTGACTTCTAGTACACATAAAATGAGCCCTTTACTGGCTAAATTTTTTGGTTAATTCTTTTATTTTAGGTAGCAGGTCTTTTATTTGAGACACATAAATTTGCTGAATTTAATCATTAGGTCAATCAATATTTGCTTGAATATAAAGTGGTTATATCATGATGTTTTTTGAAAGTGTAAATTGGAAATAGTAAGATATCAGTATTGCCTGGCGAGATCACTTGATATCGGTAATACGTAAAAGGGAGAATTGTAGGACAGTTCATAGAATCAAGGATGATACGAGCAGTGAAGAAAATGCTCAAAGGCAAATCAGCATGTCACATCTCTGATAAGCTTGTCTTTTCTAGAATTACTTATCACACAGAGATTCAATCTCTGGCAGGGGAATCCAGGGTTAGTCTGAATTCACCTTTTATTTCACACACATTTTGGAGAAAACAGAGAAGGGGGCGTTTCACAAGCTTTTTAACTATGAAATTGTAAGTAAGCTTCTGAAGCCTTTGGCTCTGATTGTTTGATGGTGAACTGGCATATTAGTAAACAAATCAGTAAGTCATATTTCATTTACATTGAGGATGATTTTAAAGGACAAGATATATACAATTTAAAGATATGACTTCACTCATCTGTAAAATTCCTGAGTGCAATTATAAAATATTGGCTTTCAACATTTATTTGAAAAAGGTACACTTATGAATAAAATTCAAATTCGAAATTGACATAGCGCTAAAGAAAAAAAGTAAGCCAACAATTATTGATATGCATACTTTATGAGGATGCAATTTGTCTGCATTTATGATTTCTAATCGTATTAATGACTGGCTGAGCACAAGCTTGCAACAGATTTGCAAACATGCTAGTGATCACAAATTCTCTGAAACGGGGTCCATTGCACTGGAGGAAAAGCTCTCTGGATACATCAAGAAGTGTATTATTTGGGAAAATGAGAAATAGTTTTGTTCAGTTTCTTTGGTTCCTACTAGAAAATTGCTTGAATCCTGGAAAGATATCTTTTCCCAAATTTGGGATAATCTTCCATTAGAGGGGAGGTATGCTACAGAGTAATAAGTGACTTTTTTCAAATTATGGCAGATTTTGTGCATATGTAGTAGTGATCATAAGTTTGATAAAATTGGGTCCGTTGCAGAGTTTTCTTTGATATTTAACAAGAAATTGCTGAAATCTAGGTATGATATATTTTCCCAAAATATGGATAGTTTTCTATTAAAAAGGAGGTATACTACAGAGTGATAGGTAACTTTTATTTTTTTCAAATTAAGGCAGATTTTGTGTACATAAAGTGATCATAATTTTTCTGAAACAGGGTCCATTGCATTGGAAGAAGCTCTCTGGATACATTTGAGAGGAATAGAAAGGATTGTGTGCATCTTCTTTGGTTTCTACCAAGAAATCAATTGAATTTGCAGGAAGATATCTTTTCCCAAGATAAAGATACTCTCTATTAAAGAGGAGGTATACAACAGAATCATCATATGTGATCTAAGGTTTGATGAAATGGGGTCCATTGCATTGGAAGAAGCTCTCTGGATACATCGAGGGGTGTTATTTGAGAGAAAAAGAACGCATTGTGTGCATCTCCTTTGGTTTCTACCAAGAAATCGACTGAATCTGGGTAAGATATCTTTTCCCAAGATTGGATACTATCTTTTAAAGAGGAGATGTGGAGTAAATCCTTCTGTGGATTATTTTTCAAACACAGCGAGTTAAATCATGGATTTGTACCTCTGATTTTTTTAGCAGGGGGGGGGGGTATAATACATTCCATTACTATCGAATGAAAGTGTTTGAAAATAAATGCAGATACTTATATGTGTAAGACTGTGAAAAAAAATTTGTATCTCAGGGTGAAAATAATGACATTTAGTTTCATATAACATCAAAATATTGCGTCGCCACAAAATGATAAATACAGAAAATCTATTTTAATGTCATATCTATGTATGTCAATACTTCAATGCATAAGTTGTAGACCTCTCAACTATCAGTAAATTATAAAAATTAATTAAGAAAATATTTTATTAATTCAATTATATATTAGCACCCATATTATTGCAAATTCAGACCTAGATGACATATACATGTATAAAGCATTCCTCTTTCTGTTTAATTGAATTAGCTAATGAAGAAATTTCTTGAACAAGTAGATTATTTCTAAATGCCATAGATCAAGCCTCTGTTATACTACACACTTTCTGAGGTCATAAACCTTTGTTAATATTGATACATCAAGACAAGACGAGATACTATATCAAGTCAGCCAGTAAATGGATTTTCTCCTGCAAATTCCCAGAGCTGGTGCTGCAGTACTTATGCTAATGACTCAGCCCATTCAGTTTCTATCATCATATGCAACCCGGGTCAATGAATGGGAAATTTCTCCCCTAGGCTTACTTTGATCAAATATGTAAGACAATCACGAAGTATTTTGAACATGCTGAGAGAAATTAAAGCTGGAATAGTTCATTTTTTGTAGGATACAAAATTGAAATATCATTAGTCTTTACTGACTCAAAAAATTAAAACTATTTTATTCATCCAATTGGCTTGTAACTGATTTATGCTTTTAATGCTACTTTCAGTTTCTATGCAAGTCCTCAATAATATCCTTGCTGCAAGTATATTTTATGTAACAACACCAAATGCTCCTAGATTAACTTATTCTGATTTTTTGTTAATTTCAGAATAAGACAATCTACGATCATCACCACCGCCATTATCATCCCCACATTATCATCCTCATCTTCATCTTCACCAACATGTCATTGTCATCTTCATCCTCACCAACCTCATCAACCTCATTATCCTCCTCCTTTTCACCGTCCCCATCATCATCTCATCAACAAAATTACAGACCCCACATCAATATCATTGCCCTCATTTTAATTCCCAATAATAACAATAAACCAACACTGAAATTTTAGCAATCTCTATCTACAGCTTCATCATAAGACTGTTGAAGTCATTGAGAGTAGCAGCCAAGTTACAATGCTCCTTTAAGATCAACAACCTCTTCTGTTCCCCGAGTGCACCCCTAACACTCATCCTTGATTCCGTGTCTCAAAGGCTCTGGGGAAACCAAATAGTACTCTCCTCAATATTTTCTTAGAGATTCTTACAATTGAATTGTTTGCCACAGGAGCTTTTACATATCTAAGATGAAAATCCACAGAAAGGGAGTACAGAGAAAGACAAATTTGTATGGAGTCACAGGAATTACAATGCCCTTTAAGATCAACAACCTCTTCTATTCCCGACTGCACCCCTTTCTTTCACTAATCCTTGATTTCATACTATGGAAACTAAAGAGTCTCATCATCATCATCTTTTCATCTTCATCATCATATTCACATCATCATCATCATCATCATCATTATCTTCATCATCATCATCATCATCATTATCTTCATCACCATCATCATCAGCTTCACATCATCATCATCATCATCATCATCATCATCATCATCATCATCATCATCATCATCATCATCATCATCACCTTCATCATCATCATCACTTTCCTTATCATCATTGCCCTATTTCTCATCTCAAATGAGAAGAATGTATGGATATTATATTTTTACGAAATCTAATCCCGCAACATTGCTGCACATAGAAAGGAGGCTTAGAGAAAGCATAGAGAAAGCAACGTCAAACAGAGCCACGAGTTTGAAAATGCCCCTTTAAGATCAACACCCCCTCTTCTATGTGCACCCCTTGCACTCATCCTTGATTCCGTGTCTCAAAGGCTCTGGGGAAACCAAATAGTACTCTCCTCAATATTGTCTCAGAGATTCCAACAATAGTTTGCCAGGGGAGCTTCATTTTTCATTTCTAAGATTGAAATCAACAGAAAGGGAGTTCATGGAGTACAGAGAAAGACAAAGTCATGTAGAGTCACCGTTATTACAATGCCTTTTTAAGATCAACAAACTCTATTCCCAAAAGAGTTCTCTCCTCAATATCATCAGCAGCATCACTATCATTATAATCCTCATCACTATCATTATCATTATAATCCTAATCATCCTAATCATCATCATCATCATCATCATCATCATCATCATCATCATCAGCATCACATCATCATTATCATCATCCTCACATCATCGTCGTCATCATCATCATCATCATCATCATCATCACCGTCACCGTCACCGTCACCGTCACCGTCACCGTCACCGTCACCGTCATCGTCATCGTCATCGCCATCGCCATCGCCATCGCCATCACCATCACCATCACCATCACCATCACCATCACCATCATCATCATCATCATCATCATCATCATCATCATCATCCTCATCTCAGCCATCATCTCATCCTCATCCCCATAACTCAAATGCTCATTTTACAACATTTCATCCTACAACATTGTCATACATAGAAAGGAAGCCTAAAGAGAAAGCTTACTCAAAGAGAGTAGCAAAAATGTTACAATGCCCCTTTAAGACCAACACCCTCTATTGCACTCAATCTTGATTCCGAGGCTCGAGAGAAACTCAAGAGTACTCTCCCCAATATTGTCTCAGAGATTCCTACAATGATTTGCCCCAGGAGCCTTCGTTCAGTTAAACGACTGAAATCTAAAAAAAAATGGGGAATACCACCATATAATATCTTTTTGCAGGAATCTTTCAGATTCTTTTATAAGAAATGCTGTCTTCAATGTCTCTATATGTGATCTGAATTTTGAATCACATCAAAATTCAGACAAGTTTTCATTTTTTTTTTGTCTGCATACCATATCAAATGGTGTTTAATTTGTAACTATTACTTCTCCTTATTTCTATGTGGGCTGTAAGATTTTACCCATTCAATTATAATGGCTTATTATTTGTGATTTCCTTTCATGTTTGTCTGCATCTCCCTAATCCCCATTTTCCTCTCTCTCTCTCTCTCTCTCTCTCTCTCTCTCTCTCTCTTTCTTTCTCTCCCCCTTGCTATCTACATGTTTTTCATTCTCTTCTTTCGTACATGCACCTATTGGTTTCATAATATCAATTATAAAAAAAAAATGTCAATCATTTTTTATATCAGGAAGTGATCGATCCTTCTTTTTTAATACTTTTCTTTCTTGTATCTTTTTTTTTCCAGAAAATATGTTAAGATTTATATACATAGTAAGTATACAAATACATTTATAATTCACATCTTTATACATTCCTTGTAATAATGCACATGTTATATTGTTTTAACAAACCAGATATTCTGTTTAACGTGTTACATACTGTGTCACCTTCTCTTCATAAAACACAGTTGCATAGAATGCACATCTGGATATGTATCCGATTTATAATATCATTTACATCAACAAGATATTTCAAAGTAACCTTATAAACTCCATAACTTTGTCCCTTTAATGAAATCAACAATATTAAAACGAAATAATAACAATAACACAATAATAACAGAAAACCGATAACAAGAGAATTACAGTCTAAAGTCTTGATAGCAGCATAGCCCACTAAATGACAAATTTTTCAAAAAAGAATACTGTCAAATTGAAATGTTGTGATTTATTTTTCTCATTGAAAAACAAATCAATCAATTTTGTAACATGGATTGATGTTTGAGAAACTGTAAATCCATGAACAAAATTTTCTCACTTTTATTGACTACATTCGTCATGACATGTAAAGTCCGTAGCTTTAATTCAAGCACATAATAAGGATTCAAATTGGGCTAATCTTAGATAGCTTTCAAGTGTTCAAACAGATGAACTGAACAATATTGAGAACAATGACAATGTTAAGTGATGCTAATATGAAGGGAGCTATTGTATTTACCAAAATTTAGTTTTTCCTGTTTCATCTTCAGATTTACATTCCAATTTCAAATTGGAAATGGTAAGTGGTGTTAATGTGAAAGGAACTATTGTATTTTACCAAATCAAGTTTTCTTAGTTCCATCATCAAGTTTATAATTCTAAACGATTCACACAAATTTCAGATTTTTTCTATTCATTCTTGTCTTTCATTATGGAGGGGGCAACAATCAGGTCTTACAAAGTTTCTGATACCAACAACTAAGTGAAAAGAAAAATAACAGACCTATAAGGACAATACAGACATATCAGAGGAGTCTGGAAAATTAACTAAAATCATTCTTGTGCACATGATAACATTTTCACAAATATCTTGATGGTGAATTGGTGGAATTGTTTCATCATCTAGATGTTTATTTTAAAACAAAATCAATCTGGCTAAATGACTTGATTTAATCAACTGGCAAGTTAGTGAGCATTAACAGTAGCCAAATCCTTTAATCAATGAATTTGGTTCCTTATCACAATTGTCCTAAACTGAACAACATTTAAACATGTCATTTCAAACTTTCTATCTGTCCAGGATTGTTTTACATTCATGATCTTCTCATACAAATTAAGAAATCTACAGAAAGAGAAAAAGAACGGTGATGAACAAAAACTCGGAAATTAACTCAAAAACTTCAATAACAATGATACTTGAAACACAATAAATGCATTTGATGTAAAGAACACTTGTGATAAACTCAATGATAATTAGTTTTGTAAAATTAATGAACTTGCATGCAAATAACACAATAAACTCAATGATAATGATAACCGAAACAATGATAAATGAACTTGCACCAGAGCATTGATAGAAAGGAATGTCATTAATAATCTGACATGTCTTTAAAAATAAATTATCAAATTAATCTTGTAAGGGATCTTTAAAATTATAATAAGTATATTAGAAACTCATTGATTAAGTACAAATGCTATTATGAAATAAACACAATATATGGGAAATATCAAACACAGTGTAAATTATCATGAAAAAAAGAACTAAAACAAGAACAAATAACATTTACATGCGTAACAACACTCTACTTTTTATCTTTATGTTTTATTATAACAAATACAGTACTAATTATTGCTCGATACCCACAATTTTTTTCATATTCAGATGAAATAGAAAGAACAAGGTGACATGTAAGGCAACCGTAGCACATTAACATCACTGACTCATCGACTCAAACTCACAAATAAGTTTGTCTGATCATTCTGTTCTTTGGAATCTATCACTCCCAGAATACAGGCTAACCAACCAAAATTTCTAACAGTTATGGATATTTTTCAGGTAGAAACAACCCTAACTTTTGTAATCATGGTAGTCGCATAGCAATCGGTCCATGTTGTGAAAGAAAATAGCACCGAGAGCCAAATTAATTCAGAATTCATCACTACTCCTCTCATGAAGAATCACAAACCTCGATTCACCATTTCAAATGATTCTCACCAGGAAATTGTATTAAAACCAATGTCAAACTAAGCGCATAATAGGAGGTGTTCTACGCGTCTAAAGTTTCAGTTTAAGCATAAAGTCAATGAATATCAGATATCAGATATTATCACAAATTATCTGAAGAGAACGTATGGGAAATATCTCAGAAAAATATGACCAAGAACAATGTCATTTTGCGATCGAATATACATATGTACATATTCACTTTACACGCATTTGGTGAGATTCAGTATAAGGCTTTGTTACACCAAGCACATAAGTTATATCACTGATGTCAACAACGCGCAGATGATGAGAAGAGAAGGATGCCCATCCCAAACATACATGTATGACTAGTAATTCTTTCCTCACATTTTCTTCTTCTATGGGATTTGTAACTTACTAGTAGTGTTGAATCAGTGTGTCAAATCTGTCATAAAAACCAAGCTCTTTCCCTGTATCTTACCACTATGTCATGAGTTCCCCTCTCTATCCATGTCCATCTGATTGTGTCTCTGCTCTTGTATTGCTCTCTCTGCTGCTTGAAGCACCACAGACCTCTCCTCAGGCAAGGCCTCATATGTGATGTAACCTCTGGGGTCTGTGATATCTGGACCCTTGTAGAGCAGCAATAACTGCTTTAGATCCTGAAGAAAGGAAACATTGATTCATAAATATTTCTTTTAAATGTTGACTCATATTGACAGTAATCCTTTCATTTAGATCTAAAATACTTGCATAACGATCTAAAATCACAAGAACTATTGATGCATAAAAACTGCAATGTTTAAAGGTGGTGAAACAATTTAAACCAAATATGGGGCCTGTAACAGAGAATGTACAATCAAACTAGTTATTGTGTACTCCAAAGGAAGATACATTGTAATATGAATTGCAAAATTCAGTTGCATCTTTATATGTTACAGAGCCATAACTTGACAAATTATATCAGACATTTGGAAATTTGTCTTACAGAAACCAAACAAAACCAAATACTTGAAAAGATATTTGAATAAAAAATGGGATGGCATGTCAGGGAGATGCAATAAACTTCAAAAATAAACTTCATTCTAGAGTTGAAGTTTAGCAGAACCAATGATGCAAATAGGAAGAAAATTTCAAACCAATCCACGGAAATGCAGCTAATTTTGACAAGGAAGAGCAAGCTTACACTGTTCTGGAGGCCCATGGTGCTCTTGATGAGTTTGAGTTTAGCTTTGGTCTCCCTCACTCTCTCACCCTCTCCACTACTGAAGATGAACCTGACGACGTGATGCACGGCAACCAGATGCATTATGGGACACCATGTGGGCCGCACCTTCCCTTGGACCAGGCTCTGGAAATAGAGGCTTACTAGGGCAGGGTCTCGCTCAGGAGGGTCGAGGAAGTGTTGGACTGAAATGGGACACTGAGGGAGACATTGAAATAGAATGCAACAAAAGTCATTATGACAACAATTAGTAGAATGCATTTCAAAGCAGAAGAAAACAAATTATTAACCAATGTCACAAACATTTCACAAGATTTCCTACAATAAACAATATTTGCATCTAAGTTGACT
>BQKZ01007226.1:15911-34894 GCA_036244855.1 Temnopleurus reevesii | reverse complement strand
CCCATTCCCTCCTCTGTCTACTCTCGGTTTAATACTTCCTTCCGCATTCCCTTTGTCATTCCTTTACTTTCCTCAGGCAGACAGCTTTTTTTAAGGGATGTCTCAGAAGGTGACCTATATTTCCTAGCCATAATGTGTATATTTATCACAATCCTAAATCGGATGTATCATCACACTGAAGATCGTCTATTTTGAGTCAAAATGTTAACTCATACTCATACTTTTTCTTTAAATACAAATTAAGTGGTGGTCAAATGTGGAAATTTTATTATGTTCATCAGATATCATATAGTTTTAAGGGGCCATGACATGATCCTGCAGAAATGATTATATTATGCTACCAAACCAAGGCCTAAGGCCACCGCACAGTACCTGACGTTTAGTTGTACGACCTTAGGACCAATGCTGTAAATACTGAAATGCATTATAATTTATCATCTTACAGCAAGTACTTGATGCTTGATACTCCATCCAGTTTCGATTATCTAGTACCTCGCCATGAAACAATGATTTAAAGTGCATTTCGGTATTTGTAGAATTGGTCCTGAGGTCACACAACTAAAAGTCAGGTAGTGTGCAGTGGCCTTTACGCCTCCTTTATAAATTCCCAAATCCATGCAAAACTTTCCTCAACTCTATTTTCCCATTCCCTCCTCTGTCTACTCTCGGTTTAATANTTTTTAGTGGTGTGTCAAAAGGTGACCTATATTTCTCAGCCATGTTTATTTTTATCACAATTCTAAATCGGATGTATCATCACACTGATGATCATCTGTTTGGAGTCAGATTGTTGACTCATATGCATTTTCCTTAAAAATAGATAAGAGTGGCTGTCCTTTATTCACAAATCCTATGTAAATAGTGAATGTTGAAATGCAAACATTTTATCGTATTCTCCTCAGATATGGTTTTAAGGGGCTAATACATGAACTGAATCTATAGTCATTTTTTGTAGGGAATGTGCCAACGTTTCCTCCCATGACATAGTATTTTTTAATTATCCTACAAAATCAAGGGCTTGTAACATGTAAGAGATGTGCTGAATTGAAAATTAATTGTATCTCTATGGTACACATTTTGCTATAGACTTTGATTAATATTTATTATAAGTTTAATTGCATCTCTTATGTTTTTAATCCAGGCCCCTGGTCTTATGGCGCCAAAATCTTTCTCCTTTACAACTTCCCAAAGCCATGAAAAAGTTTTCCCCATTCCCTCCTCTGTCTACTCTCAGTTACTTCCTTCCGCATTCCCCTTGTCATTCCTTTACTTTCCTCAGACAGACAGCTTTTTTAGGGATGTCTAAAAAGGTGACCTATATTTCTCAGCCATGTTTATTTTTATCACAATTCTAAATCGGATGTATTGTTACATTGAATATCTTTGGTTTGGATTGTTGACTCATATACTTATTCCTTGAAAATAGATTAAATGCCTGTTTCTCTGTTCATTGATCCTATATGAATAGTGAATGACTAAATGCGAACATTTCGTTATATCCTCATCATACATACATACATTTTTAAACAGTTGTATAATGTAGGAATCAATGTGAGGTTAGATGGTCATTTATGATTAAGGGGATAGAGGATATTACATGTATCTCATTTATTCTGTAGTATGAAAATGTCAAAGAATAATATTAATATTCTTGGTCCAATAAATTTTACAGTTTACTGGATAAGCTGAAAATTTTGCTGGGGTTTATTGTCATAAATTTTGTGATCATGATTTTGCTAAAATTTTCACTCATCAGAATGCCCATAGACCTGTATACAATAATCTTCCAAAACATAGAAATAATTACTCGCTAATAAAATGTCTGAAATTCAGTGAATTCGCTCAAAATTATGTACCCTTAAATGCTGTCACTGAAATTATTTATGTTTATTGAACTCTTTGTATATCTAGAATTTGTTGATTTCTCTGTGAAATGAATGAAAAAAATAATGAAAAAATAAAGTTGCAATTATTAAAGAGTCTGCAGATAACTCCAGATATCATGGCTAGAAAGGATATGTTCATTATTTCAAGTATGATTTCAAGAATGAATCAATTCTTATTTTCTGAATTGTTAGATCGGCGTTATGATCCTGACAAACATTGTGGCGTCTGGATAGAGGAGGATAAGAGACACTGTACTAGATCTTTTACTTGCAAGGTATGTTTTCCAGATTGGTAACCATTTAAAACGGACTAATTTTCCTCATAATTCCAATTAACATGTCCATTTGCAACATTTCTTACATGGTAACTACAATAGGTGGAATCCATTTTGCATTGTTAGTGATTTCTCTTTGTGCCATTGTTACACAAACATTGAAATTGCATTACCCAGGGTTGGATTTAGTTCCCAAGGTATCACTAATATATCATGAAATGTACATCAAATAGAATCAAATAGAGCGATCCATAGCAGTTAATAGATTAAAATACGAAAATATCATTATATAATATTTATTATGAATATATTATGTAAAACATCATTGCAAACGAAACGACTTACTAAGATATGAAATAAATTCATTATATCAAAATCATCAAATCATCAAAAGTCGTCTTAATGTCTTATATCATCTTTTGTTTTGAGGATGTGAAATGCAGTTGAGGTTTTCTATGTAGAAGAGAAATTCTATGAACTTATGAACTTGTTTGTCCATTTGTAGACTCACTCACTATCGTTACGACGGGCAGTGCAAGGGAGACGACTTCCATTCAATGAGCTCCTCGCAGAGCACAAGGCAAAGTCTCAGGCCCTTGCAGCAGCTAAGGCTGCCGCTGCGGCAGGCACGACACCAGCAACACTCACTACCACTGCCACGTCTACCACCACTGTCGTCAGCAATAACCAGAACAACGCTTCGGGAGGGACCTCAGTGTTATCAAAGTCTAGCAAGAAGGAGATCCTGAGTCCGCAGAACCTTGGAGGTAGTCCAACGGTACCGGTTCTACATGGGCCTGGTCCAACACCTGTTATTATCAACTCATCTTCACATCCTCTCAAGTAAGTACTTTCACAATGTTCTTTTACGCGTTTCAGGGGCCTGTAACATGAAAGATACAAATGAATATTAGTTGTAAGTCTATAGCAAAACATTTTAAAGATAAGACTAATTTTCAATTTATCGTATCTCCTTTAGGTAGCACCAGATTAAATAAATATGGTTAGCAAAGTTCAAGATAAGCTGAAGTTTTTACGATGGTTTGATTGTTGTGAAATTTGCAGTCTTGGTCTCACAAAAATTTCCTCTGTGTATATGTCCATTCATATGTGTGCAAACACTGTCAAAAACGTGAGAATAACAACACGCCAATGTGTTGAACTGGTCCGAAATCAGGAACATATATCAAAATTAAAGGTTTGCACTCTCATTATTTGTACCCAGTTTTTAATTGTAACAATTTGTATTTTGTGTTTGTGCAGCCTTTGTAACTGTTATCAAAACACAAAAAAGTATAGTTTACAGAAAATAATTTTCCTTGTATTGCACCGAAATATTCTACACATTTTAGCACGATTGCTAAAAAATGTTTTGTTCAGCAAGTCTTTCACATACAACTGTACAGAAGTATTAAATATATTTCCTTAATGTCTAAAATTGCAAATGAATTGTAAAAAGTAAAATTATTCCCTGGTTTATGTAGTCATTTTCCTCATCTCACCTTGAATTGCTCATTCCAGGAGGTCACTGTCAGGGTCGACCCCGTCCTCATCCATTCACCTGACGCCAGACGACGCCTCTCCCACCTCCTCCTCGGTGGTGGTAGTGTCAGGTGATACCTCCCAGACTCCCGCCCCCCTCAGGCGGCAGGAGCACCACCCCTCCCCGACGCACCAGAGGGTACCCTCACAGGGCGGGGAAGGGAAGGAGACGGGGGAGCGACTGGACTCTCCCTGCACGCACCATCATCCAAGGCCTTTTGCTGTAAGTTTTAGGCTTTTGCTGCTGTGTTTCCTTCTTTCCAAAGTATTTTATGCATATGAAATAATTGTAATAAAGATAGTATGATTATTATTAAGATTCTAAGTATATGTTGCATAAAAGTCTATTTATTTATTTTTCCTATTTATTTTTTGTTCAATTCTCTGAATGTGTAATTATGGCATCAAGAAGGCAAGCAAACAAGCAAAAACTATGTTTGTACATCTTGAGACAACTGATTAACTCTATTGATTGAAGTTATAGTATTCAAATTTATTTTTGTTGCTTTTTATTTCTTCTTATTTACAGTTGAACCTCCCTTATTTGGGGCCCCTTTACCCAGACGCACACTTACCAAGCTTTTGCCTATTTTAGTCAAATAATTTGTGGGGAGTAATCTCAAGCATAATTATTTAAATGAAATAATTAAACCTGTCTTAGTGGCTACAGTGGCCACTATAGACAGGTGTGACTGTATTGAAAGGATGCTTCATTCCCAGAATCTTTAGCATACATTTACCTTTAAATTTTCATGATAATTTGTATTCAGAAATTCAAGCACCTCAAACTCAGGAAGTTAAATGCTTTTAGTTAACATAGACTCTCCCATATCATGCCAAATTACTTTCAGTAAGGACTGGTACCAACATGTGTGGATAAAGAAGTTCCCAACTGTATTCTAAATTCATTGCAATTATTCTGCTTTTGTAGATGTGTACTTACGGCTCCAAGAGGACGGAGCAGGGTATGGTGGTGCTCAACAGACGGCAGGACCGTCTTAGGGCAGCTCTTGCTGGTCTGGTTGAAAGACAACTCAAGCCACCCCCATTGAAGTAAGTAGACCCTTTCATCAGGAAATAAAATCTTAGTTGTAGGTAGGGCGAAATCATGTGTTGGTTTTATCTATAGTCCCTGCTGAGCTAAGCCCACTTCCTTTCACCCAGTTAAGAGTAGTACGGGGGTCAACAATTATTCAGGGTTAGAAAAATCTGTTGGAAAGTGATAAGATTGCATTTTACAAATTTGGCAAAACAACAGTCAACCTTGTAGGCTTTTTTCATGTCCCCTTCGCTTTGTATTTTTTGTCGTTATTAATTCTCAAATGGAAGCTATTTCTTTCGATTTGACCTGGGCAAGGTTGACTCTATGTGATTTTGGTTCTTAAGTAAATGATTTGATTGGCCTTATGAGTGCATGTTGAATGTCTCATCAAAATATTCCAGTCGGCTTATCAACATATTTGCATCATCATCATCATTACCATTGTCATCGTCATCATCATTATCATTGTCATCATCCTCATCATCACTATCATTGTCATTGTCATTGTTATGATCATAATATGATATTAATAATCATCAATTCATCACCCATGTCATGATAATGTAACCTCAAATCGTTATTGGAATATCACCGTTGCAATTTACTGTTCAATTTCATGATTATCGCCTGAAATTATATCTCATGATTTTGTTCTAAAGGGAGAATTGGTTTAGTAAAATTATAAAGCACGCTCATATCTTCAAACCTTGATTTTTTCCCTCTCATCCTTGGAATTTCCAGGAAAGTATGTCACTCTCAGGAATCATCAGTTGTACCAAATCTTGCCAAGAGCGGCAGCCACCTCACCTCAGTGCCTCCCAAACTCACAAACTCACACCTGGACCAAGGACTCCTCCATACAGCAGTGCCCAACGCCAAACCCTCCAAAAGCTCCAGTAGCAAGAGCAAGAAATCGAAAGCCAGCCGATCTGAAAAGAGCAGCGACGGAGGCTT
The DNA here is from genome assembly GCA_036244855.1 of Temnopleurus reevesii. Taxonomy (NCBI): domain Eukaryota; kingdom Metazoa; phylum Echinodermata; class Echinoidea; order Temnopleuroida; family Temnopleuridae; genus Temnopleurus; species Temnopleurus reevesii. The sequence continues at coordinate 29,195 of BQKZ01007226.1, read as the reverse complement.
CTCGCACCAGGTCAAGAACTCTAAAGTGCGGAGGAAAAGCGGGAGCGGAGCATCGGGGGGTATCTCCCCAGCGGTTATACAGAGCAGCAGTGCAAGTAACATAGTGCATAACATTTTCGCTGTATCGTCGAATAGCAGCGTGCCGCTGGCTATCGCGCCGACCACGTACACGGTGGTCGGCGGCAATGGACTTCAGCCAGTGGATATGATCAATGTGGATAATAACACTAATGTTGCAGATATGCAAGGTCAACTCTTGAAGAATCTTAGATTCGTGGTGACAAACATTGAGCCCAATGCGAACAATGCTTCAGGAGCGTCGCAACCTGCTCTCACGTTACCTATCCTCAACGCCGTAGGCAACCCCCCCATGGTTATCGGCAACATCGGAGCATTGCAGCTCCACGATGGGAAAATGAACATCAAGTCGAGGACAAAGAATGCTAGTAGTAAGAGCCTTGAGAGACAAACGTCTCGGACTCGTAAGCCCTCGGGTAGCGGTGTTGTGCATTGTTCTCAGCCGCAGACATTGCAGATTGGAACTGTGCAAGGTGATACGATTGTTGTTCAAGATCAAGGTGTCATTCCCATGAGGAGTTCTCCTAGTCCTGTCCTCAGACCTGTAAGTAACACACTCATTTGATCTCATTTTGTGATTTATGTGCAATATTAGAAGATGCTTAAAGCCCCAGACACATAGAAGCCCCTACTGAAGATGGTTCTTTGTTTAGGTGCAGTTAACTGTTAACTTAACAAAGAGTCATGTTGAATCGTGTTCCATCAGGGCTAATGTGTGACTGGGGCCTAATCCTTTATATTTTCTGGAAACCTGAAAATTTATTAAACCTTTCAGCAATGGGAAAACTTCTGGCTTTATAAGAAGTTTTCTGTCTTTCTGTTTCGTGTTTAATGAACTAAATGCAGCGATAGGCTGGCTAACTTATAGATTCAAATTTATGCACATATCTTGCCAACTTACCATAGTGGTATTTAGTCTGATTAGTAGCAATTAAATCACAACACTTATAATCCAGTTTACATACAGTATTTATCGCTATGTCCGGCAAGCCTCGGGCAGATGTTTGGGTCATCAAGAACAAGCGTTGAATATGAAGAATGCATAACATGTGAATCTATTAGTAAACTTTCTATTCATCAAAATGTTGACATAGTGATCCAGGAATTTGGATGCATTTTTTAGGAAATGAGAAGTTATGGTTCCCATTCCAAAGGCAATTTGTGAGACAAGTATGGAGTAAAGTTTCATATATTTTTCCTTTCTATAATATCATTCATAAGAACAAATATTTAAACCTTTAATTCATGTCTATCTACACACTGCTCATGCAAATATTATCAAGATAAATTTGTATGACACAGTGACACTAAAAATTACTTTGCTGACCTGTTATTGAGTAAAAAGATTATTCTCTAACCTTTTGCAGGAGTCTGCCAGTCCTCAGCTGACATCTCTCCCCAATGGTATCATTCCCTCCCCGTCCGGTACGGCCCTCTACACTGGTAGCAAGGTCTATGGCGGTGGCTCAGCACCCAATGCAGTGGTAGGCGTCGGGGCGAGTGGTGGTGTGGTTATGGTCGATCAACATCATCCCCAACAGCATCAACATCATCATCACCATCAGCAACAGCAGCAGCAACAACCTCAACTACCGCCACCACCACCTCCAGCACACCAGCAACCACAGGGGGATATTCTTAGTACTAGCCCCAGTGGAACCAGTACCCCTAGCCCTGGGGGCAACTCTACCGAGACGTCCCCGAGTGGCGGCTTTCAGTACAGCTCAGGAATCCAAAGTTTAAGTGGTAAGTCAAGTTTCATTTTGCATTTTTGTTCAAAAAATGTCCAAAGGGATTGTAGATTATGCTAGGTCACAAATTCTGTATATATTTGTCAAAACTTTTTTGGCTGATACTTCATTACAAAAGGAAATAATCAAACATTTGCGAGAAAATTTGTAAGAAATCAGCAATTTCATAAATGCATCAATCTTCTGATGTCAGACATGCAAATGATTTGTGAAATGATCCATAATGTAAAAGTGTTTTTCTGGTTTAATGGTAAATTTCATTCAGATAGTGAATAGTAATCATTTTAAATGTTATAAGATGAGTATTTTTTGTGTTTATTATTTTTAAATTAAAAGAAAAATAAATAGAAATATCCACCCTTAAGATTGAGAATGGGCATGTTTTTCCTAAAATATGATTTACAACCAATTTATTGTATGATGTTTCAAGTCTTGTGTATATTGAATAGGCTGTAAAAATGTCATCCAAAATGACAAGAGAACCTGATGTTAACTTGGCATAGATCTGCCTAATTTTTGTCAGTCTGTGATCTACAGGTCATCAATCTCATTTTCCTAATACTGATTTTTTTTACAATTTATTTTCTTACAGCAAGCAAATCTTTCTCATCCTCCAACTCTTCCAAGTCAGGCAGTAGTATGCGTAAAGGCCAGCAAAACACCAAGATCAGTAGCGCCGCTATGTCAGGAAGTACAGCAGCTCATACAAACCAGCACCAAACCACCTCAGTCCAACCCATCCCATTCCAAGTCCCTCTACAGCACATCATGGCTAACCTGATCGATGCTCAAGGGAAATCATTAAGTGCCATCATCCCTGCCAGCCATCAACTCTTCTCCAGTATCCAGCTTCAACAGGGTGGGGGCGGGGCGCCTGTTGCCACCCCGGGTGCCCCCGTCATGCAGGGCGGGGTGGCGACGGTAACGCAAGGGGACAAAGCGTCTTCACCGCCCACAGCGGCGGCAGCAGCTGCTTCCATCCTCGCACAGCAGCCGATAGCCCTCTCCCTGCAGCAGCAAGCGACGCACCATCATCATCACCAGGCTGGCAATCAACCAATCAGGTTACAAGGTGCAGGGCTTGCTACCGTTGCGTCTGTCGGGGAGCACACAGCTCAGGTTGTGCTAAGCCCCAGTGGGCCGGGGGATCCTAGACAGGAATTACAGCTACATCACTAGCAGGAAATAGTTTATTTTAAGTCTGATGAACTCATGAAAATAAATCTATCACAGTAAGATGCCAATATTGGATACCGGTACTACAAACTGACATATACCCCAAAAAAAGAACTTCATTGCGGTTAATATTCAATGATATGCATTTCAAGGGAATTCCTGTGTTCTTAAGACCATCTTGGAGTTTTTGAGCCTTCATATCAATACTTGGACATGGCTTTTTGTAAAACCAACAAAATTATCAGATTATGGGGATGTCGCTAGATTGTTGCCATTGATAGCAAGTTGCAGTTGATCGGCAAATGCCAATCTTCGTCCTTTTTTAGCATCTTGGTAGAAGCACAGACTAAGTGCGAATGAAAATGCGTGTTTCAAATTGCAACCAATTTGCAGCTGATTGCAACATTCTAATGACGACCCCATTTGTACCATGAACTATTTTCTCTCTTTTTTTTTAACCCTTTTGAAACTAGTCATGTGGACAAGTTCAATTTATTAAATCTCACAGAGCAAGCCGTAGATTATGTTCTAATACAAAACTAATATGATCTTAATGAATGATAAGAACATGGTAAACATCCTCAAACTTCATCTAATTTGCTCTATTGAATGATCCAGCGATGCGGATAGAAATTAAGCTCTCAAATTCCCCCTTTTGTATTCAAAAGCCTATTGCACTGCATTTTCTGGAAAAAAAACACAATTCTGTTCCCTATAAAATGCAAGCTATTCAAATTTCAAATGATATGAAAAATTGTGCGAGAGCGGGAGATGATTTGTGTGTGTTTCTTATCACATGGTCTTTCACTGCAATCCCCTGATCTGAATACTGGTATATGTATTAGAGAATACTTTCATATATCTTTTAGTTATAATTTTGAAGTGGTTAAGGCACAGGTGACTACCTAGGGGACTGCTGCGTGGCCATAAGTATTGAGGGTGTACTTTCTAAAGCCCACTTCACACGCCACTGATCAGCCACCTTACAACCGGCTTGCTACTGCATGAGTTGAGTTTTGTAGTCATACACAGTTGTAAGCGAATCGCAAGGCCAGTCGTGGGGATTTGATATGTTGAACCCTTACAACCGAGTCAAAAGCTCACCCCCAATCAAACAAAAGCACTGATCATATTGCTTGTGAAGTAACAATGAAACTTATAAAATACACATGTGCAAAGCGTCACTTTGAGATTTTCATGCTTATTTTACTTCTGAGCAGTCGTGGGGTCGGATCGCAAGCTGTGTGGTGGCAATTCTTACAACTAGCTTACGATTCAGTATTGTAATAGAGTTACATCTGAGTCATAAGGTGGTTGATTTGTGGCCTGTACGGTCGGTTTAACAACCTCAGTAAGACCCGAGCTTTCCTGGGAAATAACAAGAATGCTTTGCAACTATGATATTACATCGCAAAAGGACAAAATAATGGATCAAAATGGAGTTTAAAAAAATCTGAATTTGAAAATCCCATCAATATTTGATATAGGTGCCTGGGAGGAATATGCAATCAGTGACACAACTGTGAAAGGGAGAATTGATCAGTGCTTCGTACAAGTATTTTATTTTATTTTTTACAAGTGCAATTTTTCTTGAAATTTCTGTGAATGACAAGAAAGCTGCTGAGTGGATGGACACTGACGGAAAGCTTTGAATTTGATCTCATTTGCGTTAGACAACGGAGATGAATTGGTATGTGTTGAGGCAGTCAATCGACAATGATTTTGTGCTATGTAAAATGTGCTGTTGATAGGTTTAATAAAGAGACTTTATTCAATTGTCAAGTGAACTTAATAATGGCTTTGTATCATGCCATGGTGATTAATAGCAATGTATTTAATGGATAATCAGGTTTAATTCATGGCATCAAGACAATATATGATGTCCTCAGTGTAACTTGTGTGTATCAAATGTTGCTGTACATTGGTATAATGATTAATTTCACAATGAAATCATATTATCCGTGCCCATGTGGCCATCTGCTGAGCTAACCCTGCGACAAAACTATGCTTACACCTTTCTGCTGCCACCAAATGGTACATTTTACTTCATAAAGTAATTTATTCTGCCTTATTTATTCAGCTTATTGTATTATTCTACTTAAATTGTTACAAGCTAAAGATATGTTTTGCTAATGCATTCACCAGCAAAACACTTAAAATATAAACTTTAGGGTTTGAGTGTTACAAGAACCACCTTGCTATATATATGTAGACATATCAGTCAAGAGATGTCCAATTTAATGCTTATTGTGAAGTATATGTAGTTTTAAACAAGCTTTAAGTTATAGCATATGTCATAATACTTTTTTGCCGATAAATGTAACAGAATGTTTTTATAATATGTAGGGTACTGATGGATTAATATCTTTTGTGAAGTTCTGTTGCATTCCTCTCGCCATTCTGCTTAAACTGTGCATTCAAAGCATTATTTGCCATCAGAATTTTGATTTTCAACCAGAAATAATGTTTATTGTAAATCTGAATGCTATACCATAAGATTGGCTTGGAAACTAATGTCCAGGAAAAAAAGTTTGCCAAAATGTGTGATTGCATAACTGACAACAAATGATCATACTTTGTTGCTAAATCTGGACTGGGTTCATTCATATGAAATAATTTCAAATAATTTGTTTTCAATTAATTCCTAGAAATGTGAAATGTTGTAATGGCAGCCATGCTAGACCCAGATGTAGTAATAGCTTTCAGCACCATAGTCATCCATCAGGTGGATCTGCTGTTATACAAGTAACTAATATTTTTATCATTGTGTTTATTATTAATATAATAATTTCTATTATTGTAGATTTCACCCTTTATTACCTTTTTTGCTGCATTTCAGCACACTTTAAGACAGAGGGGTGTTGCTAGAAAATTGTAAATAATCGCAAATTAACTGCACGCAATTTCATTCTTCCGTGGTATGCCAACTCAAAACGATGCACGTAAAACAATGATTTTAATTGGCTTGTTCCAATCAGCCTTAACTTGCAATCCACTGCAACTTTCTAGCAACACTCCCATAATCTCCATCGTTTTGCTCTCTTTTCCTTGCCAAGTCACCAAGTATAATTTCTTTTTTTTCTGCTGTTCTATATATTGTGCCAAATAGGTTTATTCATTTAATTTTAAATAACTTCTCATTTTGACATTTTATCCATTCTCTGTATTGCTCTTAAACTTACTTGAACTTGAATAATATAACGAAGAAGCTGGAGAAAGTTAACAGCTCCCTATTTAAGCCTTCCCTATGCTTGTAGAACACAAAAGAAAATCCCTTCCCTCTTATTCTGCAAATAAATGTTGAGCCAGTGTTGCACCTCGTTGCTGACTTGCAGTGAATCTACTTTACAATGTCCTCTAGGGCCATTTTGAAAGATTGAATGGGACTTTGTTTTTTCTCCAATTTCTCTCATAATCCTCTGATTTCTCAGTGACTCTGGGATGTCTCACAATGCAGCCATGGCAACAATCCCATAGGAACATGCTCTCAAGATAGGATATTCTTACGATACGATACTATATGATATATTATATATTATTAACCATATCAGACATCTGAGCGATGTGATTTTTACACTTTATCGCCCCGTAAAAGACAGAGCAGTCCATAAATTACTTTATTGCCCTCGGTCAAATGTCTGTGGGATTTTGCGTGTAAAACAGCGGGCAATAAATTCACGTTCGAAATAATGAGTGCGGCAATCACTCGCGATCGCGATCTCGCGAGCAACCACTTTGGCTAGTAAGTTTACCAATGCTGGTCAGTTTACCCTTTTATTTCATGGATTTCGTGTTCGCTCTAAATGTCTGATTTGGTTAATAATAACAATATGGACTATCTCTTTCGGGAGACACAACATTTATGGCCCTGAGTAGAATCTATTCAGGGCCATAAATGTTGTGTCTCCCTCAAGGCTAGTCCATATTATATTATAATGTTTCTGCATATGTCAGGTATCTAAGGGGGTTGCTGTTGGTTGTTTCCATTAACAGATCATGTGTGTTTAGGCTGGTCATGTAAATCAGTAATCCTACAAATTTAACAGTATATAATTCCATATTGGATAATTCTTAGTTATACACAGTGCAAGTCAAAGTATTTTGCTACCTGTTATCACTATAAATAGATATGGTCTAGTGATCCTATTGTCCTGTATTTTAAAGTGATAACAGGGCAGTGTTTCACCAAGTTACGCACGACTGGTACCATTTCTTATCCTGATCTGAACAAGAATATTATGCGTATGCACTCGCTAACGCAGTCCAGTCTTTCTTAAAGTCCTGCGTAACTCTAAGAACGACTTGGTGAAACACCGCCCTGGTAAGTGAAATATTTTGACTTCCATTGTATTAGATGTGCAGCTGCGACATACAAAATCAGTATCTAAAACAATTGTCAATAATACTTATTATGTGATTAGAATGTGTAAGGCTTTCAATGTAGAAACATTTACAACATTCTTTCTTGTGGTGTTATCATTTCTTTTTTTTTCATAAGGCCTCCCCCCAAAAAAATTCTGGCTTCCCAAGAATGACTTCTTTGTTTAAATTGCGTTGGTCGGTCAGACTTTTTAAAGAGATTTATGCTATTTTGGAACAGATGTTTTGGAGAAAATAACATTTAAACTAGAGTAAAAAAATTGAAGTAAACTTTAATGAGCACTGTAAATGGTATAAATGATATTCAATTCACCTTGTCTTGGTTGAAGTATTTGACTACCAACTCATTTGTCTTTTCACAATAATTAGTCATTAATAAGTTAATTAGTAAATAAAAGGAAAGACAAATAAATAGATAAACGTTTGTGGTAATTAAAGATATTTCATTTAGAAACAATTGCAACTTGTAACCTGACAACCCAGTAAAGGAGGCAAGTATGAAATCACCTTTAGAAATTATTTGGAGGAAAAACCAAAATATGAAGGATTTATTTAGATTTAGTCCTCAACATTCCATGTAATGTTCTTCCTTCGATATGTGAATAATGACAGGTTATTCTCCCCTATTTCAGTAATTAAAAAGTTTTTGAAATATGAAATAAGATTTCGGTCTTCACATTTTATTGCGATTAATTCCATCAAAAGAGAATAACCCGAGTTGTGTTGCCTTGAATCACACATTGAAACAATCAATGCAGTACATCATAAAGAGCTCTTGATAGGGGCAGAACTTTTGTAGACTTTTCTTTGCCGTTTTTTGTATGATTGACATATTTTTAGTACCATCTCAGGAAATTCACGCAAGTTTTTCACGAGTTGCATGGCTGTTTGAGAAAAAAATGTAGATGTCACATGATGTTTTAATGATGCAATACATGGATATCATTTTTCTAGAGTAAATGTTTCTCTCCGTCTATCTATATCTTTCTCTCTGTTTATTTCTCTCTCTATCTATCTCTCTGATTTTGATAATGAATATTCACATTGTATAGCTGATTCTTATAATGCCTAAATGGGATATAGTTTATACAAGCAACCAATTGTGTTCTCTGTCTTTGCTGTATTTCTACTTGGCATTATGTTTTTAGATTGTCTGCCTGTTCAAATTGTCTTTCTGGGAGGGGTTTCAAAAGGAAATCAATGGTATTGATACACTGAATTGCAAAATGAGGGCATTACTCAAATCAACCATTCTGGTTGAATCTATCTAAAAACACTAATGAAGTGTAATCTTTTATATATTGCAGGATATCATTTTTACTCTCAACCCTTCCAGCTGTTACTGTCTAATGATGGAATTCAATAGGGATTTTATTTTGTTAATTTGGGGTTCAATTGCTACTACAGTGTCTCTCTATTTCATTGAAGGGAACTACTTTCATAATAATTATTCCCCTTAGAATGTTCTCTATTTCATTTTTTTCTTTTTTTTTTTAAAGAAGTTTTTAATATCTTTATCAATCATTTAGGTTGTTCCATTTTTCATTGGATTTAATTTTCCATGCAGCGTCACTATACATCCCTGGTTTTCATTCACATCATTTTAATGGGTAAATCCTGTTGAGAAATCGGGTAAATTACTCAATTTCATTTTTCAAATTTCAAGTAAATTTTCAGGTATTTTCTCTTTAGACCCTTTATTGGAAAATACATGTAAGTGATCTAAACCTATGCCTTGACAATGTGTAATATGACCCACTTTTTAAAGCAATTCATTTCTATTTAATATGTTATAAACTCCCCTAAGATTCACAGCATTGTTACAGGCTACTAAATGTTAGCAATTGGCACATTATTTTGGTAGACGTTGTTGTCTTTGGTTGTGTCTTATTTTATCAAGTTTCATCATTATGGCTCTAAAGTCACATAATTAGAAATACACTGAAATACTGTTGGAATATTTGATGGTGTTAATATCACACCATGACCTATATTTATAAATAATATTTTACTTTAACTCTAACTGGAATTGAAAAAGACAGGATGACTTTTATTCATGGCAAAGCGATGATGATGATGATTATGACTTATGCAGTAGTAGAAATCATAATACTTATAACAATGACAGTCACCACTTTTTTTAATCAGGCATAAAATGAGCTCCTAAATTTTATTTCTGTAATAAATTCAGGTTTTCTTTCATTCTCTAGACATCGTATGGATTTGAGTTAATTTGATCATTCTTAATACTAAGTTAATAATTTGCTTTGATTCATAAGAAAATATCAAGCTTCAAATTTGCACACATTTTCTTTATTCTTCAGCAACATGATAATAAGCTTGTACCTAATCACACTCTGGTAACATTTACCGGTAAATTTTCAATTAGAACTTTGACCCGACTTGAACTTCAGATTTATTTACTCATGCTTCTTTAATCAATATTGTTCTTGGTAGACTATATTCATAATAAATGAACTTACATCAAAAGCCAAATGTTTCAGACAGCCATCCCTAGAAAAAGACTAGAAATTACAACTCTCATAACTTTAACTGCATTGCATTGTCATTGAATAATGCTTTGAAAATATACATATTGTGAAAAAGGCCAAACAATTTCTGAAGAAACAAGATAAGCAATTCTTCTTCTGCATTAAGTTTTAACAGCACTTTGTCAAAATTGACTATACGTGCCAATGAGATAAACAATGAACCTGTATTAGCCTTTATTTGGACTGAATGTTACTAATATATTCCTCGAAAGTGATCATGTAGAATGTGATTTGTTAATATATGCTCGATGAAAGATGACTAGATTTTAGGCAAACTAATTGTTGATCATAACACTCCTGTTGAAAGTCTACCGATTTAAACCTCAAGTAAAGTTTTGGTAAAAGCAAATATTTTTGTCCCCAAATTTTGTCTTCAAATCTAAATAAAAGTGAAATATAGTATCATGACCATATTGCACAAAAGATTGTGTGAAAATTGAATGAGTTTTGGTAATAACCTAAAATGTACAAAAGAAGACCCAGAGAATGAATCAATAATTTCTTTCCTTATAAGGTTTCCTTTTCATGCATCAAATTGGATGAAAATTTCAGAATTTAATTGTTGTGCATACCTGATTATTATTCTGTTGTCATATCTTGGAAATAGTGTAGCATTTACTCGATAACAAATTTAATATTGTTTTTATGAAGAAAGGGCGCTAAATATGATTTAACAGTCAAATTCAAATTTTCAAAATGAGTCAATTTATAAAAATTACTCCATGGCCCCGAAATGTGTGTAAGATATATATGTCATGATAAACATCGCGTAAAATTTACATTTCTTAATCCTTACCAAAACTATGATTGGGTTTTAAGCAATATTACATAACAAATCTTTCAGCTAGAGCCTAGATCTGGCAGAGATGATTTATATCTCTGATTGGGACTGCCTGTTCTTGCTGCCAGCTGGCAGGAATTTCAAAAATCTGCCGGTAATTGGCAAGAAAATTGATATATCAAAGCTAAAAGCAACAAACATTTGCGTAATTTGGTTTCATATTCTTCATGGAATTGTCCACGTGGTAATGTTTATTTAATTGGTAAAGTAACTTTGTCCTTGTAATGGTCCTTGTTTACTGTGGAAGAATGCATTTGAAATACAGCCTGCTTTGTACTTCCTAATGGGCAAGAATGAATGAAGCATTTTAATTGAAGTTGTGAAAGTAATTTTTGTTAAATTTTAAGAAGAAAATGAAAATGATATGATTATTGAAACATTTTGTTGATTCAATTTATATAACCATAGAAATAGTGATTTTATATTATTGTTGCTGAGAAAGAACAATTCATTTTTCTTGAATGTACAGAGTGTATAGTATGATTTTATCTTATCAGAGGATAGAAAAAGAAATACTATTTTAACATGTATTCCTCCAAAAAGTGTATGTATATACTTTATACATTCTATTTTGCCATGCAATTGTATATTATTTCTTTTGTTAAGAAAATACTGAAAAATGTGATGAAAAAAAAGTAAAGAAAATGTGGATCCAAGTAAAAATGGGGTACTCTTGGGTCCACTATTCATAATTTTTGTTCATTTTGTTGGTACCTTTTTCAGCTGCAATTATTGTAAATAGATTATATATTAAGGTTACCATCCTATTAAATGAGAACTTGAAATGAAAGTAATAACTAGAATGAGTGATAGAGAAGCTATTTGTGGGAACGAGTGAGAAAATATCAAAATGAATAATGATATTAATATTCCTAGTGTTCTCAATCAACTTCTCTTGAGATATAAATCAAGTGCGGTTTCGTTCTTTGCAAGTAGACAAAGTGTTTCAGAGTCAAAGTACGTCATACATATATGCACATAGTCCTCTCATATGTCTTCTCTCTCTCTCACATACACCAAAATATATGACTGGGCATGCAATATATCTCATTTGATGTCTTTGCTATGATAATTCTTTGTACCAATAATTCAAAATGGAGTATTTAACTGTGGTGCATCACTAGAATGGGAAATATATATAAAGTAGACATTTTGATCAACCACTCAAACTACTGATGAATATTATTGTTTTGTATCTACCTGTATGTATAAAGTATAGGCTTATTCAGTAATAGAACTTGCCTAATAAAATTCCAATGAAGTGAGAGAAAATAGAAGTTATCAATGTGTACATCTGTCATTATTTTTTTTCTTGTAATGAATATATTTTATTCAGGATGCAGACAGAATTCAATATCCTTGTACAGTCTAACCTTGTTATAATGAGTTCTTTGGGACCAGAGAAATTGCCTCTTTATATTGAAACTTTGTTGTATTCGGGCCAAAATACAATAAAATACAAAGAGATGGGACCAGGAAAACTACTTTGTTATAAAGAGCGCTCGTTATATCAGTGCTCTTTATAATGAGGTTTGACTGTATTGTGTAAGGATTTGACAAGGAAAGTGGCAAATCCAAATGATAGGTTTTATCAGAACTTAGACATTATAAAATCATTAATGACTACAAAAGCAACTTTCTAGCATTTGGGAGGGTCTTTTATGATATTATTTGAGTTAATTATTTTCAAGCTCTTTTAACCAACTGTTTGAGAATGAGACAAAGAAATTGGACAGAGTAAGCATCTCCCACTCTACTTTTTACCAGAGCCACATCCGTCTTTTCAGCTCAGAAATCCTAATTTATTTTTTCTTCCCAAATTGTGATGACTATGAAATTCAGTTAAAGGTGGCTGTCTTTCTAACTTTGGCTGAACATTCATTAGTTAGGCTTATTTTCATTTTTTTTTTAAATGTGTAGATCAACAAGATACAAAATATTTCATGGATTTTCAAAATGTGCAATGGAGAGTTGAAGACTTTTTGGGAGGCAGGGGGCACCAAGCCATCAAAAGTCTCAACTTTAGCAGTAAATGTAATTCTTGTAGTTGTGTTTTTATTATTCTATTTAACAACATACACTATATCTGGGATTGTGCATAAGTGACAGGATTTTAGAAATAGCTTGATGCTAACTTACATTTTGTGACCAAACTGACAAGCAAAAAATAAGAAATAATGATACAAGCTAGATTTTTACCATCCTTCCTTGATTTTCCCCTTCTTCCCTAACTTTTCTAACATATATCATTTTTTTGCCATACTGCTGCTACCCCCCCCCCCCCAAGTCACATCTCTTGCATATGCAAATGCCATTTAAGTTTTGTGCCAATTGAAGTATGAAAGGATGAAACAAAGAGAAAAACAGATTCTTCTATGACTAGTGTTCTTCATGCAGAGACCACAGAGCAGGTGGAAGGCTACTGCCCCCCAAAACGTTTTTCAGTTTATAGAGTAAGAATTCCCATGGTGCCAGATGAGCTTATGGAATTGTGTATAAAAAAATC